>UZAF01018792.1:0-20625 GCA_900617895.1 Haemonchus placei
ACCTAACCACAGCTTCGAACGCGAAGTGGCAAGTCGGTCAATATAAAGACTCGCATAACTGGAAATTACCAGTACCTCGAAACAATATGATTAATAAACAAGTGACGACTGACATGCTTTTTCAGGACATTTTCAAATAGCCGACAGAAAAGAGACGTAATACTTACGGGGCGATAATTCACAGGGTTCCATGGTGGCTCTTTCTTAAGTAGCGGAGTAACGAAGGAATGTTTCAGCGCAAGGGGACTTCATCGAAGCATAACGACTGATTAAAGGTGTATGCAAGAGTACCACAGATAACAGCAGCTATTCTCTGCACAACAAAAAATGGCCCAAAATCAGGGGTGACTGAGGAAGAGCTGGGCCATTTCATGATTAGCTCATAGAGCTCTGAGGCCGTGAACCACGGAAACTTCTTCATTGGTTCGACAGACGGCGAAAACCACTCAGGGGCATCCGTCATCTTCCAGGAAGACACTCTCAAAGTGATCAGCCAACATACTATTGGCTTTATCTACTGGAGAGAATGCAACAACTTCCTCTCTTCTCAGACAACCGATTTGCTTGAAGTTCTGCTCAAACACCTATGAAAGACCTTAGTATTACCCGATTCAGTAATTTTCCTTTCTAAATAACCGTTGTATCTTTTTGGCTGGGTGTGGAAACGCTTTGTAAAGGTTTCGTATTCATCCCAATATCCGGACTGTCTAGCCTCATTGGATAAGCATTCTCTATGCTCCCACGTATTCTGCAAATGCCTGGGTAGGTGGATTGATTTCACACAAGGAACCTTCTTCCAGGGAATACAGTAGTCAATCGCGCTGTGCAAAACAGATAAGGAAAGCTCGTACTTCTCATTCACGCCACCTTGACATTCAAGCAAGGGAATCCAGTGAGCTTGAGCTAGGCTATGATGCAGATCATCAAAATTACAGCAGGAATACATCCGCTTGTAAATGAAGGTAGACGGAGACGCCTGTCTCATGATACTAAAAACAGCGCTATTGTGGACACTCAAACCTACAGATGGGACAACTTTGGAATCTCCTACCAAACGCGACGTATTAGTGAAAACTAAATCAAGAATGTTGTTACCCCTGGTGGTTTCTACCATATTGAGTAGGATTGTGGCAATGAACTAGCTCATTCATATAGACCTTAGCGACAGAATCAGGACAGTCCTGCTTACTCCTAGAGACCGATCTCAGCATGGAAACACATGAGCGGTCCAGCATACTGAGGAAAACTTCTCAGTTTCCCTCGATGCTATTGGAGCGCCAGCCCACATGACTAGGATCGTAGTGGGGGTTAAACCGCCATTGGCAAGTGGTGTACCTTCCTCATGCCTAGTCATGCGGCTACGGTCCTCATGCCTACGCCCTCTTTGCTCTGGAGTGAGGGACCCTCTTAAATAGAATCCCTGCCCAATAAAGTAGCGAGCCGTGAAGCCCTTTTCACCGCCAGTCGTTGAGAAACTCGCAACGGTAGCGAAACCTTTAACAGTCTATCCTGTTACCTATTAGAGGCCTGTCTCGGTATACACACATAGGGTTACATTCAATGCCGAGAAAGTCTAAAATATTTTAGGTTGATGCATAATTATTGCGGATTTTTTTTTCAGCAAATTTTGTTCGAAAGAAAGATGAAAATATTCAATAAATACATGTTCAAATAGTTACTCCGGAACCTATTCACCATCTACTTCAAGCACTGCTTCCCATCTGTTAGACAGCCGGATTCCACAGGCGAAGAAGTTTCGGTTCCTGGAGGCGATCCTCACCTTGACATAGGCCACCAAGTCATCCATTTCGTCGTAAGGCCTGTTTGCTAGCCAATCTTTCAACGAACGGATGACGTGATAACCTATAGGATTTCTGTGGGTCAATATGGATATTTAGGAGCAAATACCAGTTCTCAGTTGGCTTTGGCTGACAATTCCATCGCCAAAAAGTTCGGTGAGATCGCGTAATGAGTGTGCCACCTTCCATCTTTTCTCGAAGTAATAGAGCATAATGTGGCGAGTAAGAAGATGACTTCCTAGACATATTTCTATTAAGGAAAGCGACTANGATACTGAAATTTTATGGAGAGAAAAGGAGCCGCGAAAAAATCCGCAATAATTATGCATCAACCTATTACATACATTAGCATAATCGTAGAAGGGCATTCCCGTGTACTTCGACTTTTCACTTCAGGCGCGCCACTAATCACAATAGATCGGAGTCTCTCCCCTTCCTGGTACGGTAGCCCCGCTTCAGTGGAAGCAGGAGCACTACCGGACGCCGTTCAACCCCGATCTTCTGACGTGGTAACAACGCTAGTGACAGGTGGCGACTTACGAGGCAATAACTTCCGAGCACAATCTAGTTCTTGCCGCAGCTCGATATTCTCCTAGCGAAGTGACTGGAGTTGCAGTACGCGTGGTTGCAGTAATCACCTTCTTCATCCCATCGACGATCCGTAATGGCCTTCACTTGCTCTTGCAACTCCTTGGGGAACGCCACATCCACCGCTCCTGGCTCGCCTTGCTTCCGCCCATTAGCACTTCTCGAGGCACCGCTGCGTAGATCCATGGCGAATATATGAATTGAACAATGTCACGACTCGAATCAATCAATCCAACCGCAGCGGCAAACGTTCCACTGACACTCACAAAGCAAATAAAATAAGAAACAGCGAATTACGTTCATGGTGGCACTCAAGACGAGCGAAAATGCTCATGTGGCACAGCGAGGGAAGCGTGAGTCCGTTGAAGTTAGACTTTTAAGGAAAAATTAAGTATTTGAGCAGGGAATTTTTCAACATCCCTGGTTTCAAAATCTCTCTTACTGTGTAGGTTGTATGATGTTAGTAAAGTTGAAGTTCAAATTCTCGAATGATAGGGAAGAAGTCGCGTCTAGAAGCCTAGTCTAGAAGAAGAGGCAGTCTTTTTTTAATTATTTAAGGGGTGTGTGTACATTCGTGCTGCGATTGGCTGCTTCCAGATCTCAACTATTCATCCGACCGACTGTCCGTCCGTCCGCTCAACGCGTGTTGACGGCGGTAGCGTGCGTGCTGCGGCGGGGGTGGCTGACCGTTGTTGACAACACTAGATCACGTGCCAGCGCTGTCAACACTACTCTAGCGTCGCCAGCGCAGTACGCAAGCGAGCGACGTCGCGCACGCGTTGAACGGACGGACGAAAGGACGAACGGTCGGTAGAAAGTCTGAAAGCGGCCATTCGGGCTACGCGCGGCGCGAAATTCGTGGTGGTTTAAACGACGATGGACGCAATTATTGGGAACCAAATCTAAAGTAGAGTAGATTAGTAAGATCAGCTGACCATACTAATCTACTTTACTTCAAGTTTGTGCTCCAATAATAGGCGCCAGAGTCGTTTAAAACAGCACGAATTTCGCCGCGCAATTTGCCGCGCGCAGCTCGAATTCCGTTCCCCGTCTTCAAAAAATAGTTAAACGCCATTCGGCTAATCAGGTGGGCCATTTTACATTCTTGCTGAGCATAATAATACTTCAGGCTAAATTCAATACCATGAAGACAGTTTATATTGACCATACAATATTTATAAATTCTGCTGTCATAGCTCTCATCGGTTATTAAACTTTACCTCACTTAAAAACAAGAAGATGACCACGGAGTCTTCGCCCCAATCAAGGTCGCTTATCTTTACCGTACAAAAGTTTGCGCACCCTTGCAACATACTTTGGGTAATGAGAGATCGGCGATGTAAACATGCAGGGTGTGGCGCCGGCGGTTAGGTTGCGACGTGCCGCAGATCTTTTTTAGTTGCCCCGCGGCTTCGAACTGCAATTACTGTACTCAGCCCGCCTCCCGATAGGACATAATATTTTTCGTTAAATACCTTTATTTTTTGACTAGTTTGGATCGTTTTTTCAGCTCCTTTTCGTTTCTATGCTTATTAGAATTGATTGTCTTGAATGACTCCTCCTACATTACCGACGATCAAGACCGCACTGGAATTGGGGGAGCGGCCGGCGTATTCAAATAATCAAAGGACTCCCTAATAAACAAATCGCACACTCCAATCTCCCATTGCATCTCTGCAATACGCGGCGAGCGAACGCCGCGTTTGGGGAGAAGATAACGGTCAGGGTTCGCTGCCCTTAGGAGCGGCGTCGCCGTCGGCGTGAATGGCTTTTATTGGACATTGGCATCTTTCATAGTCCACGACCGGTCGCTCGACGGACCCATCTCGCGAGCGACCGGTCGTGGACTATGAAAGATGCCATTGGCTGCTTTCGTAGCCCGCGGGCGCGCGCGCCGGCCGGCGGACTACGAAAGCGGCCAATACTGATCGGAGTCTTGCGCGGCGCTCACTCGCTTTCCACGGTGCAAACCGTCTACGGTATTATGCTTCCAACACAATACTCAAGCAGTCTTTCATGGTACACCAATAATGATTAAAGGAAGAAATGGAATAGAAATACATCATATATACATATGTACATAAAGTGAAAACATTATAGAATTCAGTAATCAAGATCCACGATGATGACCAGTAAACCTACTTATCAGACCCGGTGCGTTAGAGGCACAGTTCACGATATTTTCGAGGTACACCTTTTTATTCAAAAAGCGGAAGTATTGCTTGGGAATAATGCATCGGTGGTGAAGGAAGTGAGAAAATTCGTCGATTTCGTGAAAAAGGCCCTAAAAAATGAAAGAGAAAATAGAGGCCGTACGAGATTACTATGACGGAAATGACATGAAAGGGGTGTTCGGACGAGATTGCAGCTGTTGCATTTGCGCAAAGAGCTGACTACATCAAGCCAGAATTGTACAGAACTGTCTGTAACTGTCGCTATGAGTCATGACAAGTTGCTTGAAATCCCTATATGGGTTCCTTAGTGATCGATGCAGCCTCTACAGTGCCGGTGAAGTTCGTCCGAGGATACACACGGGTCAATCTTTGAGCTTTTATAACTCCCTAACTAGGTCGTTTTCCGACCTAATAGTACCAGATATGGTATACGCGGGGACCTTAAATTTATCCTGTTGTGGAATCTCAGGAACCATTTCTATCGTGAACTGTACCTTTGGAGCTCACGAGGGGTAACGTGACTTGGGACCGCTCGGCGCCTTCGGACTTCCATGCCCTAGTCACTCGCTACGCATTCGGTCGGATTGCGTCATGTCTTCATCCTTGTGCGGGTTCGACGGCAGGACTACGGGACAGTGGCAGCCGGATACGACGACGACACGCAGACATACTGCCGAATATTTTATGCCAGAGCACGCTCTACTAGAGCCGACGCGCAGGCGCCGATACGCTGGTACCCCCACGCGTCCTACCAGGCGTGGCCCTTTAAGAAGTTGACATGACATAGGGTGTAGGGTCTCATTACACCCAGGCACGAGGTGGTATCAATCGATTGATTAGACGTGGAAATCTTCTATCATTCAATACCTAAAAGTGCTTGAATTATCATATTAATGCCATTTCTTCAGCAATATTTTGACTCAAAACGGATAGCAGGCAAATATGGAGAGAAGGATTGAGATAATTTCTGAATGATACTAATACCCACCTCGGCATGAGTTTGAAATTGTGAACTGCGAGGAAGCTTGTGTAGCTCAAGTTGAATTCGAAGTGGAGTTCAAAGTTCATAAGCTATAACAGAGCAGGAAATTCTTTTTGATGCCTTACATTACCCAATAGTACGGCGAAATCTCACACACAGCGATTTCAATACGAAAGAGTAGCACATCACTTTTCGGTCAGAGATTTGCCATCTCAGAGAAAGAATCGCTCACAATTCACAACGATTTCGAGCACCTGTATGAAGCGAGACAGCAAACATGGTAATTGAAAAGCTTTGTTGATTGTAGAGGTCAATGGTGTCCAACTGCAAAAGTTGTAAGACATTGAATACTTGCCATTGCCCAAAACACTCGATAAGGGACATTGGTGCAGAAGAAGAAAACAAACTGAATATCCTTGAAGACAAGTAGATACATGCGCATCCAGAGAGTGGAACCACATTTGCTATAAGGTCTAGCCTGTCGATCTAAAGCACTGAGTTTATAGTCGAACAGAAATGCTCCGTGGAAGAGCTGTGACCGAGTGCTACAATTATTAAGGAGGAGCAGAAGTGATAGCATCGTGCAGATCAGCACTAGAATCTGTTGACCAATCAATGCGAGAACATAGGATTTTCTGAGAATGTGATCCCTAAATCCCGTTCTGCGGCGTTATAACAGCGTGTAAAAAAACATATTCAAAACAAGTCATATCATGTGAAGCTTACAGCTGAACGGCTCAATGCTGGCACTGGTTGACCGGCTCAACTCGTTGTACATGTGAGTGCTGATAAGCTATCTTTCTGACATAGATGAAGCAGTAACGTGGTGAGTCTGTTTGTTGGCTTTTAGGGGGTGGCAAAACTTCTCCCCGATTTCTCACATTCGCTTTGCGACGTGCCGCAAATCTTTTTCAGTTGTCTCGCGGCTTCGAACTGCAATTACTGTATTCGGCCCTCCTACCGGCTAATCGATAGGACACCGTACTTTTTGTTGACTGCCTTTCGTTTTTGATTAGTTTTGACTGTTTCTTTCTGTTCCTTTTTTGTTGCTATGTTTATTGTTCGGAATGATTCTCTATTATCGACGATCAAGACTGCATTGAGATTGAAGAAGGTGGCAAGCAAATATAAATAGTTGGAGGACTCAATAACTTACAGATTACGCACTCCAATCTTCCACCGCATTTTTGCGATACGCAGCAAGAGGGACATGGTGGTCGAGGTGAAGATGCCGGACCCATTTGTCGGTGTGGTCTGCGCTTCTGCAAAACATCAAGTCAAACAAGTTATAAGATAAGGATTAGATAACTTTGTTCGCTCACCCAATTCCTTTAACGTTCATTCAAAAGTTCGCGATATGGATGGCGGAGTTCTTTCAAGCATGTCACTACCAAGTCGAGGAGAATAGTGGTTTTGCTCACAGTGAGAAAGAGCATTTTGCAAATGCAAACCTATTTTTCGGGAACGCAGTCCCAGAGGGAGGGACTCCTTTTAGGCTCAGACTGTGTTTACTCCGTACTTCGTACCACAGAAGCAGATTTTTCTTATATTCTGTCCGAAAGCTGCATTCGAGAGCAGCTTTGGTAGGAGGATGTGAGCATACAGGATTCCTGACTATCAGAAAAAATTGTGAAACTGTACACATTTATTTCGTGAAAGCAGAGATTTGTTGCAAATGCCCTTCACCCCATTCGCTGTGTAAACTCGCGATGTGCAGTTGTTCTCTTTGCTATTCGGATTTTTCTTTATGGTAGACACATGCGCAGAAATTAGATGATTGTGAACAAAAGAGTGAGGTGCGAGGTAGATGTTATTAAAAATAAACAGATATGTTATGTAGTGTTGAAGTGTTGTCTTATATAAATAGTGTGTTGCAAATAAACGTGACAATCGGCCATTTGTGAAAAAGTCGCAGCAGAAATAAGTGGAATTGGAGAATTCCCAATGTGTTAACGTTATTCCTATTAGAATTCGTAAGAGCGAAAGTGAACCTCAAGCAGAAGATGAATCATTGATAGAGGGAGGCAGCCCGGAAAAGGTTAAAGAAAGGAACTGAAACTGTGGTAGAGCCTCATCCAAGCCTTCAAGGAGAAAGCGAGCAGAAAATGGTTGGACGTACACGATAGCCGGAGAGGTGAATAGAGTTTCGCCAACGGCAAGACGCTGAAAGGGCGAGAGGTTATGGACAGCGAGAAAGGAATTCTCAGCAAAATGAGTGCCTCATACAGAACGCAGAGAGAGAGCTCGAATTAGAAGCAAGTAAAAGATGATAAGCAGAGAAAGTTGTGCCCAGCAGGCAATGTGGAAAGGACTCGCGTCAAAATACAGCTAGGGAAGATTGAACAGATAGACTAGCAAAGAAAGACGAGCCAGTGCGGGTTCGAAGACGCTCAAAAAACAGGGTCGCAAAGAGTTAGTGGGCTGGCAAAGGAAGTAGAAAGATCGAGGATTCAAAAAGGAAGCGTATTCAGAGAAGCGCATGATATCAGCAGAGGGTCAGCAAAGGCGAAATATTCAAGCTGAGCGAGATCACACGCATGGAAGGACCATGCAGCGGAATAGGTACCACAATGGAGAATGAATCTAGCATGCCAAAAATGCGGAGGTGGTGGAGTACAACACTTTACATATCAACCCAAGGGCCAGAAAACTTTCAAAAGCTGCTGCAATCCTGCAAGATCAGTATGCGACACTTCATTAACCACACTGAGTAACTCCGCCGACTGTTGTGTTGTTTTATGTATTACTGGTTATGTTGATAACCACCGAGGGTAACTTTATCCATATATTATCAAAGTTATATGAACCATAGCTCGGTATAGTGGCAGGCCATTTCCATCCTCTACTTCGCCTTCGCTTCCGGCTGTACCTGCCTCAGCTCCTTCAATAAATTTTCATACCGAGTTATCTGATCAACAGCAAGGTTACCACTGCAGCAGAGGACGCAACAGTGGCGATCAGGATGTTCAGAGAACGACGCTGGATACTACATATATTCATCTAAACGACTGTTCTTATATCCGACTTCGACTAACTGGAGGGGACTCGCAAATGAGATTTTCCTCGTTTTCAGTCACTCTTCAGCAGCATCTGAGTGAGACAAGCCCCACTCACCAAGAAGAAGACTCTTTTGCCTGTCTTGCAAGTTTTAGTGGATTTCTGTTCTGTCCTTGTTTGTTTTTGACTGGTTGGTAGAACCATGGATACAATCTTATGTTATCAATGTTTATACGGCCCACGAAGGAGCGAAGGGGTGGTACATCATCTATGATGTCGACAATCATGAAGGAGCAAGAGCACATTATGGAGATCATGGATCGCTAGAGCACTGTCCTACACTAGCACTGGATTGTTACCCACTGACGTTTCCGTGTCCATATTGGCGCTTGAACCCGAGATCGCGGCACATAAGACACTGGAAGCGCTTTGGATTACGGCCAAGGACCCTCAAATGGACAGAAGAGATGAGTGTGCAGCCGCAACCCGAGAGCTCGCACTCTTCCTCGACCTTTGTGGCCTTTGATCTGCCAGGTCAGAGGGAAGTATTTTTGCTGTTGCTCAATGTAGCTAGTGCGAGGGTGGTCGTTCTACCTTAGCGGTGGGCTTGAAATGAGCAGTGTTTGTTTCCTCGATCAATATCGTTGAGAGTTTGTTATTCTGTTTGAGCACTCTTGGAGTTTCTGTTGAGGCGTGGGAGCGAGGGAGCCACGAATGCTTTAGGCCATTTTAGGCTCTGACGAAGGCGTAAAGGTGCCGAAACGTTAGCCTAATCAAGTTATACAATCTTGGGAGGCTTGAAGGAAAAACATCCAGACCTATGTAATAATAATTATACCAATATTGCAAGAAAGTCAAACATCAACTATTCTGATCGCTAGAACGTTATCGAGGAGTCCGCCTTCGACAGGTACCACAGGCATGACTTAACCAGGGACAGGAATTTGATGAGAAGGTCGAAGTACTTAAACAGCTGCTCGATTACAAAAATTCGTTGTTCAACACAAGATATCAGTGCCTCAAGTTAGAGAAGAGCGATACCGAAGACTATCTCATGTATACTGATCGCGTGAATGAATTCTGTGAAAAAGCGAAATTTCACGAATTGGAGCTAGGTGGAATCAAATGCCATCTGTGGATTTTTGACCTGAGGTCACAGCAAGAATTAGGGATCAGGCAAAGGCGAAATACCGATGGAGAGCACAAAGCTAGAAGGATCGTGGCTCTGCACGAGTTGTACCAAGAATGTGAAAACATCTTATGTCTGGGAAGAGACAAAAAGGTTGTTGCAGAATCCACTGAGACTGTCGAAACAGCGACTGTAAGCAAGTGGAATGAAATCGAATACGAGGAAAATTGCTATACACCCCAGTGCAAGTCCGACCATTGATTTTGGAAGAATTGCAGAAAAACTGGTCACGGAGAGAAGTTCTGTGACACGGAAGGACTGAAGAAGCCGGACATTAAAGACGAAACGGAGAAGAAATACCGTGACAGAAACTGCTAAGCCAAGGGCTCTGCACCCCCTACTCAAGGGGAACAACATCATTCGTTGAAGCATATGTGAAGTCTGGCAAATAGTCGAAGGGCAGCTTCAAACTGTCACCGTTTTCCAACAGACGAGAAACACTATCGACGATTGCCTCATGACAGCAGAGAGGGTTGCCGTTACAAAAGATCTGCAAGGCAGAGTCTTCAGGGAACTGTACGCAGGTCATCCAGGGATCGTGCGGATGAAGAAACTTGCCAGAAGTTAAGTGCATTGGTCAAACCTCGACAAAGACTGTAAAGAATTAGTACGAAACTGTTTAAGGTGTCAAAAATGCGCGAAGAATCCCATCAAAGCTCTTTTGCAAAATTGGTCAACATTAGCTTTTGTGTGGCGAAGGACTCGCGCAGACTTCGCAGGACCCGTTTGCGGACCATTTTATTTGGTTGTTTTAGATTGTTCGAGCAAATGGCCGGAAATTATCTCTGCAAGCCAAAAGGTGATGGAACTGAGAGAAGATGTTCGAGACGCTAGATTTAATCCCTTAAGCACTCCAGACAGCTCTGGTTCAAGAACAGGATACCAGCGGAAGTATTTGTAGTGGGAAAATCAAAAAAAACGCAGTTGAGTCTACTATGTATGACAAAAAACTCGCCACCGCCTGAAAAAAATCGAAAGTGTTGAGCAATTTAAAGCAGAAACAATGCAGTTTCGAAAGAATTTGAAATCACCACTCACTTGGAAGAACATACCATCATTATGATTATCATACGAATTGGCAAGGTCAACTACGAAGTAAAGCTGAGTTGAAGGATAATGATAAAAGACGCGAATCAGTTACGCCATCGTAATAAGAGAGCATCTCCAAGTTATGGAGACAAGTCGCTGCTGATGCTGTTCGAGGCCACGAAGACGAGGTGCCGCTGCTCCGTTAGAAAAGGATTAGAAAGTCGGAGAAGGGGCACCCAGGAACTGTTCGTAAGCTTAATTGTTAAGTGTTGATTGCATTTATTCGGAATTGTATAAGTAGGAAATTGATCGTGTTGTACCCGTTCTTTCTACTGGGGGATGTGTTGAATGGCCATATGGCTCGGTATAGTGGCAAGTCATTTCCCTCCTCTACTTTGCCTCCGGCTGTATCTGCATCGTACTGCTCAACAGCAAGGCTACCAAGACAATAGAAGACACAGCAGATCCTAAGCTGAGAGAATTTCGAGAACTCATTCGCAGCTACGACGAGTCTTCGCATTCTCTTCCATGGGCTCACAGCTGGATACCCACACGGACATCGCCGTTACTGTTTCCGAATTCACATTCGAATTTCCTATAAGTCGGGATGGGCAGTGGTCAAATACACCGCTACGGTCAAGTGCATATCTTAGACAATTTCATGGGAAAGGACGGGAAATCCAGCTAGCGCGAATTGACCCCACGGCTCATCCATTTGGGTGCACTTCGGCACTTCATGAGGGAGCAAACTAATGCCTTCGCACAAGCATAGAAAATGTTGAAGTAGGAAGTTCAGAAGAAAAATTGCATGTCGTTAGAGGAGGAAGATCAGCGGAACTGTAGTATACGTTGGAGACGACGGAGATGTACCTGCTGAGCATAACCTTGCAGTACATCTGGGAGGAGGGCTGAGCTCTATCCCCGAATGCATTCCTTCAAAGTTCCCACTTTCCCTCCGGCATGAAGAACGGCATTGCATTTGTATATGCTAAAAACCCATCGGAAGGGCTCCAGAAGGAGTATTACTTCAACATGATAGCTAAAATGAATTCATTGCGCATCGCTATGCTGCTGTAAAACTCTATCAGCGATTTTGCGTGGTCAGCTACGTCATGATATAACGAGATTGACCAAATTACAACCGCACTCATCAATCTGAATCCGGAGTGTACAGCTTTGAAGGCCCCTCTGACTACATGGCAGGTGAAAACGATGTTACAGGTGCACTAGATGTTAGGCTGTTATGCTGCCTTATTTGTTTCCCGTGCAGTGACACAGGGTTATCAGAATGCTATAACAACTGTGTAGAAATATGGGATATCGGACCGCGACATCGTGAGCTACTACACAATGGACAGACGGCTTCCGATAGAACAGATATCTTCGTTCGAGTTTTCAGCATTAAGTTGCAGAAGCTCTATAACATTCGTACAAGCATCAGATTTTCGGAGTGGTAAATGATATGCATTCCTTAATGGAATGGCAGAAACGAGGGCTCCAGCAGCGACACATAATGATTAGGTTATCAGAAGGACAAACGGAAGAGAATAACTGAAATAGACTCTATTGTACAAGCCACCATTCCTGACTAAGAAACGGGGCCTCACCCTCACATTATGGTGACGACGTACATGATGAACAGACTGTGTGTAGCGAATAAACCGAGTTCGCTGTGTACGGTTGATGGAAGATACTCTGAAGGTTTCTGAAGCAGTTTCAAGATGCAACGAGTACAGCATTTAAAAGTCATCTCGAAGACCAAATGACAGTCGAATACGTGTTTCGGATGGAAAGATTTTTGATACCGGGATGATAGTGCCGTGCAGCAGATATTCGGCTCTTCGCTTTCGCGGTCATTTGAATGTAGAAATCTGTGAAATGATTCAAGCTGTTAAATACATGTACAAGTATGTGCACAAAGGGCCTATAATGTCACTGCCACTTGCCACGAAGTCAGAGAAGCCTGTCTACTCTGAGCTCAGATTAGTGAGTGCGATTGTAATGTAGTCAATTTCTTTCTATCATAACGTAGCTGAACACCAAAAATTGCTGACGAAGTTTTCCAGAAGAGTGATGCGGGTTGAATGCATCTCTGACAGTTTTCATAATGAAGTGATACTCCTTCTGACACCTTTCCAACGGCTTCTTGAAAATATTCGATGCCATCCCAGTTCTTCACGCTAAAAGGGGGTTGATAGGTCAAAGAAGTACGTCAGATCCAATCACTAGATTCTTCTGTTCATTTCACAACATCGGGTTTTGAGAGAAAAAGAACGTGTCATGGGCAAAAAGGGCACTTCATACACAGACAGGCAAAGATGACGTCATCGCAACCGAAAGAAGGCACTAACCATGAGGGATCTCTTGACCAAGCACACAGGTGATACAGAGAATGATCATTTTCTCCAGGTTTTGTAAAGCTCAAGCTTCTCTGTGGGATGCGTTGATGCCACTTATCGTGACTCCCACACGACTTCTTCTCTGGATTCAGACCATGCGTCGAGAGGAAACAGCGCCCCAGATCCACTCGCAGTCGGTCCTACCGCGAAAGGCACAAATTGTTGGGAGCGCGGGAAAGCTAGTCATATGAATCTCATCTCGCTACGTATCGGTTCCTTTTAGTCGCCCGTATGTAGTCGTCAGGCCTGGCTGGTGGATCATGGCATACCCTCTTCTCTTGCGTGCTTTCATAGTCCACGACCAGTCGCGGACCCATCTCGCGAGCAATTGGTCGCTCGACCAATCGCTCGACTGATCGGGCGATCTGCTCGGGACCGTCCTCGGCGGCACCCATAACTAGCGCGGCCTCCTCGACCGATCGAGCGACCGGTGGCGCGATCAGTCGAGCGACCGGCCAGTCGCTCGCGAGATGGGTCTGCGACCGGTCGCCGGTCGCGTGACTGATCGCTCGCAAAATCGTGGACTATGAAAGATGCCAGACAGTAACTCAATGAGTCTGTTGAGACTGAAGATGACCGATGATAAACTGGAAACAAAACCAAGGCGAATTCAGCTAGCATTTGATAAACCTCGACCTCTCCCCATTCTTTACTAGAATGTAAAACATTTCAGTTTTGACCTTTTGGTGAGAATTTAACCTTGACGGGTTGCTCACTGAGTGAATTCATAATAATTCAGAACATAATTCATAAGGTAGAATTCGTAAATATAGAATATGCCTCGAATGCAGCTCAGGAATAACCTATAGATAGCCATTGGTATAGCATTCTTTATTAAAAACATTACTAGTAGTAATACGTAGGTTTGTTCATTCTCTTCTACAAATATCAGAAGGACAAGGCTGTGGGATACAATTCATTTGAAACACTTCTCCACATTGCCCTTTCTCCCCTTTTTTAAACATAATCTTCATTAGATAATTAGTCCAGGAATAGATAATGTGAAGACGTGTAAAAGCCGTGTGTAGCGGATTAATAGTCTTGAACGAAGCTTTATTGCCCACAAAATCCTGCAACTTTGAAACTTCCCAGGCGACACAACCATGTGGTTTCTTCCGCAGATGACGTGCTCA
The DNA here is from genome assembly GCA_900617895.1 of Haemonchus placei. NCBI lineage: Eukaryota > Metazoa > Nematoda > Chromadorea > Rhabditida > Trichostrongylidae > Haemonchus > Haemonchus placei. The sequence goes on from UZAF01018792.1 coordinate 14,291, forward strand.
GTGAGTTTTTGAAAGCTCTTGGGCACTTCAAATCGCCGCCCTCTTTCACACATCATGATGTTAATTCAGGAATCACAATCGACGTTGTGATATAAACTGAATATTTGTTGATAGCCACAATCAGGAATTCTCATTCCAGTCGTTGTGAGCAAGCGACATGACTCGAAAACCAGCTTCATTTCAGATCGCTTATTAATTTTTGTTTATTTAGCATTGATTCTTAACAACCTGCTACAGCTTTGATCTTAGGTCATAGGAGTGGTACCAGTACTGTTCTGTCGCGCGATGTAGACTACTCTGAACTAAACCTCTCTGTGCGAGTACATCTTTCAGTATTCTTATCGTAGTTATTGTGGAATATTTCATCGGAATGAAAGTATTGAAATAAGGCGTTATTCCGCTTCACTGAGCTATGATTTTCACATTAAACGTTTTGCCTCAACGTGCTACGAAATCTTGTACCTCAAATGCACTTAATCTCGAGTACATTGACTATATTTTCCTTAACGATGGTGATTTCCAGAAAAGCCGCTTCGAGAATAAAAAAGCTGTGAATGGCTTATTTTAGAAGAGGATTTTCAGTTCACAACAGAAGAAGCGTGGAGTTTTACGAGGTGTTGTTGTTCGAGATACGATATTGTCCATCTGGTCATCCATCAATGTATTTCTTCACCCATTTCACTGCAAAAGAGCTGATGTGAGGTACATGTGTAGCCAACTCACTCTGATATCCTGTCATTCTGTTCTCTTAACCTTCGCTCATTACGAAGAGTGCTAGGCCGTGCTTATGGATTGTCTGATTTCCTCTGAAGAGCGCCCAAGATTTTTAGAATCATTCACTTGTTCAAAACCTATCTACATTCATCAAATCAAGAGAATGGAGTCCAGAGCTCGCGGAATAATCGTTCCGGGTTCCACCTGAAAATTTTCTGGATGAGCAAACTAATAGAATTCTTGAGGGCTTTTTTTTTCAAAAACTTCTTGAAATTGTCAATTGGAAGACCATGCTGTTGAGGAGTTCTCACATAACGCTGAATAATTTTTTTTGGAAAAGCACCAAATGATTGGGATTCCTAGGTGAACGAGAGGATGGAGAGGTGTGAAATTTCGCTCTCAGGCGCTCTACTCTCGATATACTAAATGCCGATATGAGGTCGGGGCTTACGAATAAGTCTCCGATTTCTCGATTTCTGTAGATCAGAGAAGTAGACGGGAAGTTTGCATGGAACTTTCCGAGGAGATCTTGACTTCGCTTCACAATTAAAATCATTTCGCAGACGGGTTGTGAAAAAGTGCTTGAGTAAAATAGGTGTGTTTGATGCCTTGACCGCGAATCTACTCGTTTCTGTTACCAATTGATCTAGAAAGGCAAAATCGTTTGAATCTGGCAATAAGATGATTCTAGTAAATCCAAAAAAAAGTTACATAAAAGATCAGATCAATCTGTAAAGCGCGGAGGTCGATTTCTCATTTTTTTTAGAAGCGAAATCGCTACAAACTCCACTGTCCACCGGATGCTTCAGTAAATTTGATTAAGACTGTAATGACGAGCGGCGCGCGCTAACGACGTAGCCATAGGAACTCTGCCAGAACGAGAAATTTGGTTCGCAGATAGGATTTGCCAGATTTTTTGTACAGCTTGACGTGATTCAATGGATTTAGTCAGATTATACAGCTTCTCTGAAGGAGAAAGGAAAAGTAGATTAGTTACGGAGGAATAGAGAAATGCGGATGTCTATTCTGGGCTTTTTCCAAGCTGTTAGGGTGCTTCATGTACGCTGAGGATACTGAAACAAGTGACGTGATGTAATTTAGGGAGTTTCTCAATATTTTTGGGGCAGAGGGGACTATGGAGACTTAGCAAAAAGTGGTAATCGCACCTCTGCGTTCGAGTCACCGCCCATGACCGGTCGATTCATTTATTCACCTCCACTAGTCTGATTAATAGTATATGTAGGGCTGCATTCTCAGGGAAGAAAACTTACCAGTCATCGCAACAAACTCCATTTTTTTGTCTGCTTAGTATTTTTCAATCAGATGAGTCAACCTGAGCCTAACGTATCACAACGATTTCCGCTGTTTTCAGGCTAAGCCGCTAAAGGCTCGAGAGAAAGTAACACTTGCCATAGCGACACGATTTTTATATAATAGTTTGCTCGAATGATGAACCTTCCTGACAGTTTTTGGTTTTCATTGAGTAAGTAACAACAACACTCAGAAAGGAATCGTTGGTCGAACAGACAGCTAATTTTTATTGTAAACAAGCATATAGGTCTCGTTATCGTAGGAAATCGTTTATCTAATTGTAAGGGCTGTCGAATGACGTATAACCTAAAGTGAAAAGTGCTTGCTCACTGGTTATTTGTCGAGTTGATAATAGGCCTTCGAACTACGCCATTAGTTGTTTTTCGAGTGATATTCTAAACAGGTGATTTTGCAGGTAGCTCACACTTGTCTGCTATAGCTGCGGTCAGCTTGTAATATGCGACTAGATGACCGAGATTTGTATATAGTTAAAGGCGCAATTCGCAATAATTTGGAAATATCTAGCGGCAGACGAATTATGGAAATGGTAGATCAGAATAATGCAAAAGTGACGAAGAAAATGCAAGAAATATCTAGAGAAATATAAGGCTTCAAGGAAGTAGTGAAGTAAGGGGTTGGAGGATAATGTGAGGTCAAGTGTTGCATGAAAGGGGTATTTGGGCGAGCTGCTCAAATGTGTGCTAAATTGTCATTAGCTGACTACTGCATGCTGACCGTGTGTGGGTTTTTCTTAGATAGAAATCTCAGAATTCTTTTTTTTCGCGAACTGTGCCCCTGAGATCGTTAAATATGGTTCAATTCATTGACGGGACAAAGAGAAACTCGGCTAGGCAGGGAATTTGCGAAAGCTTTTTCAGTCAGTGTGCTGATTCATTGAAATGCAAAACTGACTCAACTTAAAGATGAACGCTCTTGGACCTCATGGACAAGGGAAACAATCAGAAAAACTTCCTTCATCGTGAAAATCTTGAAGCATTCCAATGATACTCGCCCTCTTCTGCGCTGATTGGAATTTCTCATTCCAAACAAACTTGATTTAGTGATCCAGCGCTGAATGGATTCGCTTCCAAATTTAGCTGGTGTGTGCTCCGAGTGTGGGTCAGGAGCACAAATACACTACAGAGGGATGGTGTGCTGGCAAGTTTTCCTTCTCTTTTAATGGGTTGTGAGGGAAGTTCTGGCCGTTATGTCAGCTATTTATCAGAAATCATAACTCGTTTAAAAGTGAACATTTTTATTCGAAGTAAGCCCCATTCGATTCTACACATTTTTGCCAACGTGATACATGCCTATCTATCTCATTCTTATGAAAGTCCGGAGATCTGGATTTCAAGAACTCGAGTAAGGCAGCTTCCACGTCGCCTTGGTTTTTGAATACTCTTTCCTTTAGGAAATTGTCCAGATGTCTGAATAAATGGTAGTCAGTTGGTGACAGGTCTGGTGAGTAGGGTGGATGAGGGAGAATTTCGATTCGCAGCTCGTTCAATGTCTGGAACACAATTTGTGACACATACTGTCGCGCATTGTTGTTCAAGAGCAGTGGACTGTGGCGACTGATTAGTGCTGGCTGCATTTGCCACAATTTCGTGTACATCTCGTGAATTCGATCACAATAGGACCGTGCGGTGATGGTTTGACCTGGAGGAAGAAATGCGTAGTGGATTAATCCAGGCTGGACTACCAAACTGTGATCATCGTCTTCTTGACGTGTAAACGTGGTTTGGGAAAGATTTTTTGAGGCTCATCCACACCTACCCACTGAGCGGAAAGTTTCCTGTTATCATACAGAATCCATTTCTCATCACACGTTACAACAAGATGGAGAAAAGGCTCAACATAATTTCTTCTTGACAGCGAACCTGAAGCCTCTAAGCGCTTTAATTGTTGGTGCTCGTGGGTTCGTGTGGCACTCACTTGTCAAGCTTCCTCACCATTTCAAGTTGCTCGAGGTGAGCAGCGACGACTGTGTGGGAGACACCCACCTTTTTGGCAATCTCTCTCAAAGGTTGACGTCGATCATCTTCGACTACTTTTGGCAAAACAACGTGATCAACTAACGATGGTCGATCCACTCGCTCTTCGTCCTCCATTGACTCATCTCCACTTTTTACCTTCTTAAACCAGCGACGAACCGTTTGCTCTGATGCAGTACCTTCTCCCCATGCAACATTGATGTTTGCGGCTACCTGCTTCGCAGTTCGACCAAGTTTGAACTCGTGAAGTAAAACCGTTCGAAAAATGTATCTATTCTGCAAAAAAACCTTCTAAAGATTCCAGAACCTTACAGACTTCTTGGAAAGCGCTATGACAGAAAGAGCAACTAATGACTTACCTAAGGAGTACAATATGTCGATTACTCTGAATGGACGGCCGCCAGAATTTGAATTCATATGGCGCGTGCGCGGGAACGACCAGAACTTTCCTTACAACCTAATAGTATGACATCTCCTTCGATGGAGTACACAAAGTATTTATTGTAAATGTTTGCTATTTCATGGGTCTGAGTCTATCAGCTTTATTTCACTGGGGCGACTCAAATTTTGCAGTTCACAACAAATGAGACATTATCTGTTCATCTTAGGTGGCTATCCTGTTCGACATTGATTTTCTATAAAAATCATATATTTGGATAATCATCTGTGTCACCTGTACCTCCTGTCGTCCCGTTGATCACTGCAGACGTTTGCTCGATGTAATCGAGGCATACTCGACTCTTTCGAGCAGGCATCACTAACGTCTCCATTCGTTCCTGTCGTGAGCCAGTGTAGTTCGTTTTCACTCGAGGTGAGGCAGAGTGGATCGTCCTTGCTTGAAGGGCGCGAGACCAGCATTCCTTCCGTTTAGAGCTTTCATGAAAAACTCTAATCATCTCGCTGGCGGNTCCATTCGTTCCTGTCGTGAGCCAGTGTAGTTCGTTTTCACTCGAGGTGGGGCAGAGTGGATCGTCCTTGCTTGAAGGGCGCGAGACCAGCATTTCTTCCAATAAGAGCTTTCGTGAGGAAGTCTGACCACTGCGCTGGCGGGCGTCCTGGCGTTTTTTTGACGTTCCGAGGCATCCATTCAGAAGTCGATACGACGGTCATCACGACCTCGCATAAGATAACTGGCACACCTGATCTTCAATTCCTCGGCGTAAGCAACAGCTTCTCTGATCTTCGTTCGTTGGAAGATCTCGAAATTCCGGATTCCCTTCCACACTTGAGTGTATAGGGAAATGCCGAGCATCGCCCTTTCCAAAAGCGCGTTGAGTAACACTGACAGCATGCTCATCCTGTTTTTTGACATCCGGGGCGTAGGCCAAAGCAAGGAGGACAGCAGTGTCAGAAAGGTGAGATGGAGATGGATGTTCTTAGTCTACTTCAATACTCCCTCGATATTCCTAAAGCTCCCACGCCGCGCGTTTCCTCCTGCTCAGCTCCGGAACTAGGTCATTCGTCATGTTGACTTCCCGACCTAGATGCAGCGCTCAAGGTCATTCATCCAATTTACCGTAAAGGGATCATCACGTGCCAATCCGCTTCCCATGAACATCGTCTTCAGTAAGCTTAATTTTTAGCTGATCTTCCCACAAACGGTGTCGTATTCGGCTAGCGTTATTTCCGTTGCTCTATGTTCTCTACTTTAAGCACGATGCCGAGGTGATGTATGTAGTGGCCGTCAGCCTTCACTCCACAGTGTAGTTCTCGAGAGCGGCGCTGAAAAGTTCGGACAATGATATCGCCCTGTCGAACCCCTCGGCTCACGTTGCTGATGACTTTTTTATAGAAATGCGAGGTCCTGGTCGTATAGTTGTCGTAGAGCACATAAAGCACAATTACTTGTTGAGAGGAACACTTTGGTCACCCAGGGTAACTTTGGTTTATACCGCTTCTGTCTCGACATTATCGAAGGCCTTTTCCAAATCGATGAACGTCGACATCGTGCGCCCTCGCGAAAAATCAATGAGTCTTGTAACAGTTAGTGGATGTGATCGATTGTACTGAACCCTATTCGAAACCCTGCTTCCTCGCATTTCTGTCATTCACCTACATATAATACTCTGCCAATCCTATTGAGGATGATGCGTGTGAAAAAAATCGTGCGGACAGCAGGCCGACTGCTTAATGACTGCCAACATCGTCGGGATAACCCTTATTATTCAGCAACACAGACTGCTACTTTTCTAGCTATACAAGCGCTCTTGGCATTTAAACAGTTACTGTATGAAGAGTGGAGCCAGTTTTTGACGACAGTCGATGGAATACTCTTCAGATGTTCCAGCTTGACCCTATCGAGACCGGTCGCCGTAC
>UZAF01018793.1:5306-23867 GCA_900617895.1 Haemonchus placei
TGGGGGGTGCCAGCGCCCTTCCGTCTCGTTGCTCTGCGTCTCTGCCCAGGCGGCAGAGTACCCAGAGAACGCACTGGAGCGCGGATATGGCCTCTCAATAGTGATAGGGAACGTATTCTTTAGCAAGGGAAGGAGCTCCGGGGTGGGTGAGAAGTAAACATAGCGCAAGTGTTATTCTAATCATTTCTACTTCTTGCACAACGTTTACTTCTCACCCACCCCGGAGCTCCTCCCCTTGCTAAAGAGTACATTCCCTATCACTATTACGAGGTAATATGTGCGCTCCGGTGCGGTCTCTGGGTACTCTGCCGCCTGGGTCAGGGACGCAGAGCAACGAGACGGAAGGGCGCTGGCACCCCCCAACTACATTTTCACCCACATAATAGTGTTCACTAGCTATTCACTAGGGGGGAGGGGCGGGTAACTACCCATCAATGGTCTTGGAAGAAGCATGAACGAGGAAACATGCAGGAAAAAAGGAGACATACATTACCAAACTATATTTTAACAGCTCATTGGTTGTCGAAAATTACTTCCTACAATTAGTAATCACCTTAGAATAATGTGTTCGAACGCGCTACGCAACCAACCGCCAATAAGCAGGGTTTTGAAAGAGGAAATCTTCTGTCATCAGGCCTCCCCGCAGTACAAAGACGCCCCAAAATAACGTGCTGTAGCGCGGAACCGCGACGCAACCGCTCACACGTAGGGTTTGTCTGGTTTTGTTGTTTAAGTTCTTCTGCTCAGTGGTTATAATTACTCCGGTGATAATGGAGTCCAACAAATAAAATGTAAGTGCGATATTACCGCTATGAAAGCTCAGAATAGTCATAAACAAGTATGGTGAAAATGTAGGTTGGGGGTGCCAGGCACTTTTGTGTTCTGCGTCTCTTCATTTCTTATCCCATCTGGTCATCTCACCCATCCCGGAGCTCCTCCCCTTCTAAAAGTTAGGGAAGGAGCTCCGGGGTGGGTGAACCAGTTGGATGTTCAATTCTTGCCCCATCCCAGCTTTTTGCACGAGATAATCATCTCTCCCACCCTGGAGCTCCTCCCCTAATTTTTAGAAGGGGAGGAATCCATCCCTGCCATCTCTATGCACTTTGCCGCAGGTGTCAGAGACGCAGATCACAAAAGGGCGCTGGCACCCTCCAACTACATTTTCACCAACAAGTATTTATCTAAAATGGCACACAACTTACGTCTTGCCCTTGCCGTCGATTGCGGTAGGGTGAGGACCACGCTTATTGCGATATGCACCCACTCCACAGGGCAATCTAAGACGAAGGCGAGAAGATGTCAAGTATGCCCCGCCGTGACTTTCAAGAAGAACGGAAGGGAACTGCGCTCGACAAGCTCGCTCTGCCACAGGGGGGGAGGGGGGGGGAGGACGTGCACTACGTGCACTAAATGTGTCCGAGGACGCACGCGGGAAATTGCGCAGCCAAGTTGTAACAATTTGTACGACTCCAACGCCAATTTTGGGGGCACATTCGAAGTAGAGTAGTTTAGTAGGGTCAGATGATCCTTCTTATCTACTCTTCTTCACATTTGGGCCCCAATGATAGGCGCTAAAGTCGTTCATATCGTTACGAACTCCGCCGCGCAATTTGCCACGCGCATCCTCGGACGCACGTAAGTCCACGTACCCCTGCCTCGTTGTTGGCGGTCTCCTCCTTGTGTGATATCCTATTATGGTATCTGCGTCTCGCAATCCGGCTGTGACGACCATCGAAACACTGCGCCTCAATACGATCCCGTAATCCCCCAGGTCCTTACGCTTAGAGTTTAATATTGGCGACCACGTTATTGTTATTGATAATTGTATTAAAATGTACTAGACACGCAAAAAAGTAGATACTGGTAAATACTCGTCCATTGCACTCAAAGTCAATATTGTACAGATGGACCTCTCCTGCTACACAAAAACATGAATGAAATAAGTGGCTTCATACCTACTGACGAAGCAAAGCGATGAACATGAACCACAATCCCACGGGATGGTACCTCACCTTACTAGAGGTCGCCGATGCGCGTCAACTATCCTGCCCATGCGCAGTGGTGTTAGCCGAGGGGGTTCGACACGTCCGGTCACCACCCGCTGCGGAGCAGGAGCTTCCTCTCACCCCATCATCAAGACGATCCTGCGGGCGATCATGTTATCGCTATCCGCGGGCTATGCACCAAGGACTGTCCGAGGAACTGACAGCTTTGCAGAGGGGTAGGGGGGGGGGGTATCGTCACCGTTAGCAAGTAAATCTCAGCAGGTAACCATGGCTGCGTGATACGGTTCTTGTGCGGTAAACTCCTCATCACTTTTTGGTTCTCATCGTAGGCTGCGCGATATCCGTCCGCGTAGAATCTCTCTGAATGATTAGGGCAGGTAATGGAGGTACTCAAGAGAATCGAATCTGTCGTATCCTCGCTGCCCGAACCGCCTGTACGAAGACGCTCATCAATCACACCATGCGACGTTTAGCGGGTCCACTATAAAAGAAGCCGCTTACCGGCAACTGGGCTGCTGCTGTTCCCTCACTCGCCTTGCCCTGTGTGCAGCGCCGATCGCATCGACGCTGGCCGACTTGTCTAATTGGTCTCCTTAATAGGACAAAATAGGGGTTGCCAATCCCTGGCAGTAGCCTTACCGAACCCATTCATTGCCGACTCCTCTCTGTGTATGGGTTTGACCGCTCATACAATTAGATTTAGGTCAAAAAACAATAAAGCAATCAATTGTAATACATATTATACTTACACTAATTTTCAAAAGGTAAGAGAAGCCAATCATTACTTATTGCATGATTTTGGAAACGAAAACAGAGGATACAAGTGCAATGAACATTATAGAACATGTAAAAAAACGCCGAATGACAACTACATTTTTTCACATGCAACTGGATTAAAAATATATACTTACAAAAGAAATAACACTACTTGTAGCACCATGAATGTGGGTTATTGTCTTACTTGTAGTAAATATGGTAAACAATATGTTAGAATTACTACTAGAAAATTGAAAGAAAGGATAGGTGAACATATAACTAATATTAACACGCAAAATAAACACACTACGTTATACGCTCATTTTCGTATATGTAATAAGGGTATAACTGTTGCTGTTCTTGATTCAAGTAAGAATAATAACAGATCTTTGCTTTTAGAGAAAGAGGTTTTCTGGATTAAATACTTATGACACCTTTTCCATTTGGTTTAAATATCAGCATTAAAGGTTTAGGTAATATAACTCAAATTTCAAATCCGTTTAACACTAAAGGTACACCTCCGTTTTATGCATTTAAGATTGTTAAAAATAGAACTAATAGAGGAAGAAGGAAGAAGAAAAGTACAAGATCAGAAAAGGATTACAAATATGCATTGAATCAAATCATCAGCATGAAGAATTCGTTGGAACCACTCCCATATTATAGGTAACTAAAAAGCATTGAAAGAACCGAAATTAAAAAACTAATGCAGCTTTCAACACATGAACAGTTTTTAGAAGAAATTAATGATATAACCAAATTTTTAATATACTGTTTATTATCACATTTTTATTTCTACTCAAATAACCGAGAAAATAAAAAGTTATATGATGTAAAACATCATAATATCGTTGTTAATTATAATAGTAGAATTTTTGCTAATATACCTTGGCATAAGATATTAAATTCATATGGTGTGAAAAATATACTAACTGATAATAATAAAAAAGTAATAACTTACTCTCCTGTGAGAATTGTTTATAAGCATGTCGGTCTTGTTTTAGCCAAGGTTTGTAATTATAATACAACACTGAAACACCTGAATAATGAAAAATTCAAAAAAGTTCTAGATAAAGGTTGTATTTGCACTTATAATAAATGCACTAAATATTTGAATAAGCATGATAGACATATTATTACAGGTGATTTAAATATTATAGAAGAAGAAAACCTTAGAAACATCCTTCATAAGAGAACAAAATATAGACTGGACACAGGAGTAAGTAGGAAGGAAATTAAACATGCATACTTCGGTACTATTTCTTATGTAATAGATTATTTCAAGAACAAATATAAAATAAGTAATACTAAAGTCAGCTGTATAATTCAGATTTTCAAAAAATCATAATAAAATAAAACCTCTCATGGCATACAAAAATATTAAAAGTTCAGCTGAAAATACCCCTTATCACTTACTGAAAAGATATCAAGATCATTTTATATTTTCCTCTCTGGACAAAGCTGCTAATAATTATGGTATCATTTGCAAAAAGTATAGTAGTCTCAAACCATTAGCAGTAGAACTAAATACAATTTCTGCTTTATTAAGGAACATTTCATTAATTATACTAGGGAATTTTCGAAGCTCTTGTTACTCCACTTTATTGGTTAGCTTTCGGCATATAATGCCTTCTTCAGACCTTAACATTACAATACATAGTTGCAAACAATCAGTCAACAATCAGTTACTCCATAGAACACATCGTATCGTATCGAACCAAACGGAAATAGTATGGAAGAGGGGAGTGGACCTATTAGCTTGGAACTCTCTCCTGAGGCGACGGAGTATAATCATTCAATCAGTCTCAGGAGGTCACGCATCTCCTCCTTTGCATTGATTTCCGGCTTGATACGGCATATTTCCCATGCTTCCATGATTTTTCTTCCCAGGCCTATGCAAAACCCTCACATCGAAAGATGGAGCGTTCCCCTTCTCATGTTTGAGTGTACGGTGCCTGGAAAAGCTGCAGTTTGGGTAGGCAGCGGGATTGGCCAACGCTCTTTTATGTTCATCCAGGCGGGTCTTCAGGGGTCTTGCGGTCTCCCCCACGTACTTCTCTCCACATCCTCCGCATTGAATCAAATACACGGTGCCTTTAAGCTCGTAGATCTTTTCGGATGTACAGTAGCGACAAGACTGCTCGCGACACCGTTTTTCGTAGATTCGAGAAGATGTCGGGAGATCTTTCAGTGTAGGCGGAGGTCGGAAAACAAGTCGAATGGGAAGCTCGGAGTTCTTTACAACGTGGTTCACCTCACATGCCGTTTTGTCACTTACAAAAGGCAGAATGAGGCTCACACCGTCAGCCGTTCTGTATGGGACCCAGGCCGTCGTGTTGCCTTCGAAGTATCCATTGCTATTGAGGATACTTTCTACTTTAGCATCAACAAGTGAATCCCTTCGTGATCCAAGCTTCCTCTTCGTTTGCAGGAGATTCTGCACGACGTTCGCCTTCATATAAACAGGAAGTGCGCTTCTGGAATGCAACAAGATGTTCGACGAAGCACTTTTTCAATACTACAGGTGTTCCTTGTAACCTTCACTAGTCCGTACATTTGTATTGAGGCATGGTAGAAAACCATCTCTCCCTGGATCTTCCCTTGTGAAGGCCACGTTAGCATCGCGAGAATTCAGTCTCTTTAGTGTTTCCACAAGGTCTTCATCTGTTGCTCCAATAACGAATACGTCATCGATATAACGTATGTAGAACAGAATCCCACTAGTTAATGATGACTTCCACTAGTTAGTGAAACTATACCTGCTGAGATCGCGTCAACGTTCATTCCAGCAACCACATTTCATCACAGCAAATGCTGTCCCACCAACGCGGCATACATAAATTTGTTGAAGACTTACTTAACAGTTTTGATCATTAGGTTTAATTCTTGTTACTATAGTTACCCTTTTTCACTAAATAATTCCTTTTAATACCTTCAATACTTAATATACATAGTAGTGCTCTATTCAACGGTAGCAGATTTTGCTGAGACTGTAGTTGTTGACGTTAGCACTTATTCGCACCTTATGTGCGTTTTTCTCATCTATTCTGTTCAGCATTACCACTCGTACACTTTAGACATGACAAAAAGGAAAGAAATTCTAAAAGGACCATTATCTGTATTTTCAGTCGATTTTGAGTTCATGCTGTTTGGAATATCTGGAACATGACCAGCTTGCAAGTTAATAGTGGTAAATGTTCACAATACATCCACGCTCCAAATACAGAAATTTCGCCTGATTACATCCAGTAGGAAAACAGTTACGACAGGAAAGTACAGCTGAAGAACCATTCCACCGAAGACTTTTGAGCGTTACTGTATGGCTCTTGGTTACTGTAATTTATAACTTATAGGTTTTTGGGATTCTCATTACACAATTTTCTACTAAACATTGATGTTCTTTTAATTGTTTTCAACAGCTTTTATGTTTTCTGTTGTTTTTTCTGTTGTTAATTTTGTAGCTTTTCCTTTATAGTTGTATTTTCCCTGTAATACGCTGGACCTAACTCACTGAAGAGCCCCGGGGACCAGCGTATTAACATGATTCGTCTGGGTTTAGAGGCGAAGCGAATCACGTTATAGTAAATTTCTACTGTAGTAATTCTCTCTCTCTCTATTTCTTTCATTCTTCCTTTCCTTTTCCTATTTCTACCCTTCATTCTTAAGATTTTGCTTATGACTGGAACCTTAAGTTATTGGCCTCCCCTTCATCCAGTTATAATGTAACTTAGTATATACTTACTATATATGAAGCGCTCGCGTCCTTCTGTCTATCTGTCTGTTTGCACGGAAATTGATAACTCCCGTCTCCGTGGGCCTAGAACGTTCAAATTCGGTAGGAGTACAAGAGGCAGGATGGGAACACTCATGCAGGTGGCAAGATTAGACTCCGCTCACAGGAGGCGAGGTTTGCACGAAATAAACGTTTGAGCAAAAAATAATATCTACTGTTCCCGTATGTCGTGACTTGCGAACTAATCTATTGAAGGGTCGCGCCTGGTCGGGCGTGTGCGGGTCTTAGCGCGCCGGCGCGTAAGCAGCCAAACGTATGGCTTGTGGCGGAACTTAATATTCCAGCCACAGGGAGTGTATCTCTCTGTTTAAAACAGTGGTTCAGTGGTGTAATATTTGTTGAATAATGGTGAGGTGACAAATTGGAGTTCGAGGGCGACCGCCACTCGTAAGCTCCTCGATAAGCAGACTGGTGCTAAGGCGGATCCCGCCTCAACTCCGACCACCCCACATCTGGGTGGTCGGGCACAAAGAAATATCTATAACAAAGAGGTCGCGGGGTCGCGATAATGCGCGACATCCCCACGTCAACAAAACAATTAACAAGAATTGGTAAACAAATAATTGGGGATTTTTCTAGTGTCGATGCGGTGCTGTGTTGATCGGCTGGTTGCAGTGAATCGTGGTTGAACGATCGGCTGGTCTTGTGGTGTGCGGTTGAGTGGAGTGGTGCGGAATATGTTGGCAGTCCGTGCAGAATATAGTTGAACCAGGCGGCAGCTTTGCACGCTATCGCGTGCGCTAGGGGCTCTAGCCATGAGAAGGAGCCACATGAGCTGATTTTCATTATAGACCTTTATGGTATTTATGAGTTTCCGCTCAAGCACCCCTTCCTGTGGGCGGAGTCTGGTCCTGCCACCCACAATAGGTGTTCCCATCCTGTCACTTGTGCTTCTACAAAATTTGAACTTTCTAGGTTCATGAGGACAGGAGTTATGAATTTTCGCCCAAACCCCGCCACTTGTGAGCGGAATCTGGTTCTGCCACTCACCATAAGTTTTCCATTCTGTCACTTGTGCTCCTACAAAATTTGAGCGCTCCAGGTTGATGGGGACAGGAGTTATGAATTTTCGCCCAAACCCCCGCCCTTGTGGGCGGAGTCTGGTTCAGCCACCCACCATAAGTTTTCCCTTATGCCATCTGTACTCCTACCAAATTCGAACTCTCTAGGTCCATGGGAACCGGAGTTATGGATTTTCGTATATAAAGGTAGGAAGGGATACGAGTTTCGAGGCACGCTCCGCCCATTGTGGGCGGGCCTCCGCTGACATCATTCATGCTGGAGACACCTTCAACAATGCTTCTCCCACTTCAACTTTTTCCTGCTCTGTAGGCCTTCTCCAAACCGAGTTATAAATGTTTTCATAAGGTATCGCATTTTCGGAGAACGCCCCGCCCATCGGGAGTGGGTCTCTCCATTTGGATTTAACTTACCAATGCACACCTCTAGCCACCTTTACACCAAGGTTTTGAAGCCGTCTTGTGACTGAATGTGAAATGGTGGCCCTCAGTACAGCTCATTTCGATGCACACCACGCCCACTGTGGGCGGTGGTCCGCTAAGCTGACGTGTGCTTTATACTTCTCGGGACATGGCCCATCCATCCCACGCTTGACCCGGTCTTTCCAGGCAGATCTAAAGGAGCTAAGGAATTTCGTGACAGACATAAAGACAGAACGACAGGCAGACAGACAGACGACAGACGAAGCGCTTTATAGTAGTAAGTAGGATATAGTGCGAATATAGGGTAGACGCTTAGACTTCCTCTTCTTGGGAAGAGAAGCCGCTCTTGCCGGGCACAACAGAGCGTTGTAGGATTGGCGGCATATCCCGCATCCGGCCTCACACGCTGTATCGTGCCCAGGCTTAAGGCACTGCCCGCAAAGTTCCATCTTGGGACTTGGAAAATGCGTGCATAAGCACTGGGAAACGCGGGCAGCGCCCGCTTTGGTGCGAACCCTCGTTCTCCTGTAGTGTGCAGAAAACACAGGCTGAACGGGAAGTAGTACGCTCGACCAGTCTTTCCAAGGCAGGCTTTAGGCTGGTGAAGTCCTCCAACGAGTATCGAATAAGTGACAATCTCTCGATTGTCGCTTCAAGTTGCTCGATGCGAGCCGACATGGTAGACATGAATTCGTCGAGCTTCAGACGGATCACGTCGCTCTTGTGATCTACGTTCTTTATAAGCTCCATGTGGAGGTGTGCAGAGTTCGTACTGGGCCATTTCAGCTCTCTGGGCTAATATCGGCTTTATGTAGGGATCTCTATGTTTATATCTTTTAAACACGCCCCGTGTCATCATAACTCCGCCTGTTTACGATTTGTAGGGACTATTTACAACGTGCTTTGTACAATATTGTGGGTAGTGCATATAGGTCAAGTTTGAATTTTGAGGTGGATAGTCGATTTTGGCAGCGAATTACAACGTTCTTCCCCTGTTGCACTATTGGCAGGATGAGTTGTAAGGCCCACCAGGCTACCGTCAAGATGCCAACGGCGACTTTCACACCGCAAGTGACGATAATAGGGAATATCCTAACTGCGACCTCAACGATTAATGAGCCAAATATGTTATCACCACTCCCGCTGCAACCGCAGTTGCGGATTTCAGCGTTATTTTCCAATGTTTTTTCCTATTGTTTATCCGTTCCATCGAACACAGCATTGCCACCGCTTATTTCGTGGAACATTGGGATTCCTCTCACAGCGAAAGTTACGTCTCTGCCATCGCAAACTGTGTGACAGTCCTATTCAATTACGGCGTAGTTGAAGCTGAGATTTACAATACTTGATTGGTTCGAAGGATCGCATTCAATGGAGAATGTGTGCTCCTCACTGTGCTGTAGTCCAAGAGGAAACGTTGGTTTGACATGAGGTGTGGGCTTGTGCGCCTTGTATGCAATCGTAGCATCCAAGTAGTTTCCCAAATTGGATACTGCATGGTTGTTGAATAACATACTCACTGCCGTTGATCAACGCGTTCGAACGAAGAGTTAAGATAACTTCTCCTCTTGTTGAGGATAAGATTAGCTGCTTAACCTTCTCCTTGATTTTCTCTCTGAAGTGAGGATGGGAAAGGTGTTAATCAATCTCAACTTTATATGTGATATCGATTCTACATGATAACTGCAGCCGGTTCCTGATCATGAGTTGTAGCAAATGCATTCGGAGTGGAAGGTGCAATTGCCATAGTATTTAGCTGCTGCTTGTTCAGTTGCGCATTCAACCGGAATTCTGTAGTTTCCAGGTATTACGACTGCGTCCTTGGAACTTATTGCGACCTTCGATTCATCATAGGTGATACGGGCTTCTGAACAGAGATGACGGTCATTTTCTAGTTACCCGCTATTTGTTCCACGTATGGTTCTAAAACGTGTAGGCTACTTTTTTCAGTATTAAACAGTGTTGTGTGGACTTCCACCGTAATCAGTGGTTTCCAATCCAAGCAATCTATTACCTCGTAGACTAGTTCTGACTTGGGCTCATGTACAAATCTGTGAAAGGAGCACGAGGGTGGAGGTAATAGACAGCCGCATGCAATTCCTCCGCATGCGGTAGTGCAAGTAGTGTATCCTGTGTATATTGCTGTCCCGTTTAATTCCGGGATCACTTCGTTCCTTCGGATTCCGCTGCACTTTCCGTCAGTGCACGATCCCATTTGAGGGCATCTTACAGACTGATGTATTTTGGGAACCGATTCTCCGTAAAGAAATGCGATATTTTTGTGCACGTGAGTTCCATCGGACGGTGTTGAAGCTTCACTAACCCAACAGTTTTGTTATCATGGTCAATTTGAATGCACAAGTTCATATTGATTCGATTTGAGCCAATTTCCTCGCTATACTCGTACCTGCAACTATCTCGTTGCGTACAGACGAGGTTCACTGTATGACGCATATAGCCGTGTTGACGAGCCGACTAGGTTTGTAGCGAGGCCATGATGCAGCATACCGTAATCATAGCAGATGCACCCAACGATGTAGGGTTGAATGAGTGCATCGGTATACTCCTTAACTCACTTAACATAGCCGGTGTCGGTCTGTTCTTTCGACGAGCTGTGATAAGCTTTCGTCTTATCTTGCTGCAAATGATAGTGGCGACCAGTAGTATGGCTGCTAGCCCGAAGCAAAGATTTATGAAAGCTGATATAATGGCACCCTCTGGTCAACAGTGTGGGTTTCCCAGTAAGCTTTTCGAAAGGAAGTTCTGCGCATAAACGCAGAACTTTGGAGTTGAGCAATCCTCGGATTTGGCAAGCACTCCACCTCCTGTTAATACTTTTAATTTTATTGTTGTGTTCCTTTCTAGAGGAGATACAGGTAAATAGGCCATGATGTCTTCCGTTTGGTTTGAATATTCTTTACGACCGTCGTCGAGACAAACTCCGAAATGTCCTTGGTTATATGGCGGTGTAATTCTTACGATGCCGCTGTTGCATTTGATATGTCCATTGGCGGGCTCTTGTGTAAATGCTGGATTTGATACGCATGCGATGACAAGTGGCATGTGGCGATGACATTAAAGCAGTGTTGGCATAGTAAGATCGTCGAGCTGATCCCACGTTGCCATCGCGATGCTGATTGTTCAAGTTGGTCGAGTGACTTCCTGCTTCAGGATCTACCGAGCCCCTGTTCAAACTCCCTTATGGCTCTGTAAGCTAAAGTTTTTGCCTTTCGCTCAGGTGCCTTTCTGACGATTGGAGTTCGGGTTTCTTTAAGTTTCGTTTCTTTAATGTTCTGAGCGTGACTTTCAGGGAGAGTTCTTATCTATCTTGGGTACAGCTTGCACAGCGGTTTCTGCAAGATGTGTTGGTTTGGCATTCGCACCTTGACTGTGCGAATATGTCCGTCCGCATTGTGGACTACGTCTTTAATTTTTCCGTAAATCCTGTTTCTACGAGGAATTAGCTCCTGTTCAATGAGTAAGATTTCACCGATTTGTGGTAATGGTCGTGTTACCCCTCTTCTCTGTTTCTTCTTGTTTGTGTGGGTGTCTCGAAGAGCGGTCAGTTAGTCGAGATTCCATCGTTCCCAGAATTTTCTTGATATGGATTTCGGGTGCCGAAGAGCTTCCTTTACTTGATCTGCAGTTTGCGGAAGTTCGGGATCGTAATCAGGATCTTCATCATAGCTTACTGTTTGTGCGTCTGGCATTGAAAACTTGGCGTTTCCGCAAAGGAAGTCGATAGGTCTAAAAGGTGAAATGCTTAGATCTGTGTTATGTATCTTAGTGAGGTCTGCTGTTGAGGATAGCCCCTATTTTCGTCATAACAGTGCAGAATTGAACGAATGTTAATTTCTTTCTGCCGCAGGTTTTCTGAAAAGCCCGCTTTACTGATCCGACCAATCTTTCCCAGACACCACCCATCCATGGTGCGCCAGGTGGGTTGAAAAACCACTGCACTCCCTCTGTTGCACAATAGGAAATAACGGAAGTGTCGCCGTTCTCACTTTCTTTGAACAGCTTCTCTGTGACCTTCTGTCGAGTTTGAAATTGCTTCCACAGTTCAACCGCACGTAATTTGGCACACCTCTCGAAATGAGCCGTGTGAAGCTGTTTAAAAATGCGCTAGCGCTCAAGTCCTCAACCACCTCGAGATGTACTGCTCTTGCTGTTAGGCACGTGTACAGGCATACGTACATTTTCTCGTGTATAGCACTACCAATCGGTCCCAAAAAGCCGCACCCATTTCTTTTGGACGTTCTTGATCCAGTCCCTCTGTCCTTCGGCAGAGGAGTCATTTCTGGAGAAGAAAAAGGTATGCCGTGGTATTTCCGGCAAGTGACGCAATGCTTAGTTTGATTTTTGATCAGCGAGGACGGGCGTGGGACCAAAATCTTTGTCTCAATATGGTGAGCATTTGTTCTCTGCCGCAAAGGGCACACTCGCTGTGGATCTTGGCCATGATCAAATTTGCTAGATCTGATTAGGTCGGTACGAAAATGGGTGATTTCGTATCTTCTTCCATACATGCGTTTTGCAGCCTTGATATATATAGTATTACACCCAGCGATCGGCTTGGAGCTTTTTCGGCTGGGTGCCTTTTTCGGATTTCGTCTAGGTTGCAAAAGTTTTGTTCTTGGAGAACTAAAATACGTTCGGCTAGTGAAATGTCACTTGCACTGGTTTTCCTGTCAAGACTGAACTGATTAATGAGCTCTGTTTCGATGGATGTAGACCGATGACTGTTGGTTCTGTTGATCCATCGTTTGAGACCATTTCCAACTCTAGCCATGGTTCTGAATGCTTTTTTGAGTTGTGAGAATCTCCTCACAAAAATAGTATTCATTGGTTTCTTTATGTCAGGAGTTTCATCTATTTCGACGCTTGTAGTAGATGCCTCCTTAATGACATCTCCAATGATCCCTTCTGCAATACGGTTGTTCGAGACTAGAGGCCACTTGTTCTGGTATTATGTGAGCCAATTTGGTCCTCTAATCCAGCTATGAGTGCTCATCTTTTTGGTTGAAAGTCCTCTTGTTCCTGCATCTGCCGGATTTCCTGTGGTTGGTACATAGTAGAAGTTCACGAACAGTGGTAGTTTTCTGGCTGTTTTGAACCAAGTCAGAGCTACCTTTGAGTCCGCAATTATGTTGACTTCCTTGATGGACTTTGTGCTTTCGCTGATGCTAGTGCTTAACCGTGTTCCCATAAGAATGGCTGGCAGCCCCAGTTTAGCTATCGTTTTTTTCTTTCTCTTCGGAGCGAGTTTGGTTTTACCACTGGTTAGAGAACTCACACCATGTGTGTTGTCTGACCTCAGATAAGCGCAGGTCGCCACCGCTAATCCACTAGCGTCGCAAAATGTTCACAAGCTATATGAAAGGGTCTCAGAAGCAGTGACATTTGAAGTGCGAGGTATACTCATGGTTGTGTTGTTGACGTCATTGCATGCCCTGTCCCATTGCTTGCTGAGATTGGGTGAGATTTGATCCTTCCAATCAAGATTACATTCAGAGATTTCTCTCATCGGATGTTTGGGTTTTATTATCAGTGGTGATGCTAGGCCCAGTGGATCATAAATGGAATTCAGCTGGCTCAGTATATCGCGTTTTGTTGGCTTCTCTTCAAAACATATTCCGATTTCCACGGAGGATTCGTCGGATCGGGTGTCGTACGGAACTCCCAAAAACTTGATTTTTCCATTTAGATCTATCCTCTACTATGATTGCTTCGTTGACGGCGTTGCTGTTCAAAACATATTCTCTCAAGCTCCAACAAATTTATTCCGATTTTGGCAAATAACGCCTTTGATTTCCTGTATTTAGATAAGGCTTCTACCACCGTCGATGCCGACAACAAGATGTTATCTACATAGAGGTTCCTAGCCATCTCTTCCGCAAGCTCGTTGTCTGAGCTAGTGAGATAAATCGTGATCGCCATATTTAAGAAGCTGGGGGATGCGTTTATCCCGAATGGCAATCTTTTGAAGCGATATTCTATGACATTGTTTTTCACGGCAGGACGAGTGACGTCTTTGAGCCACAAGAAGCGGCAAAGGTCTTTATGCGAATCAGTTATTCTTATTTGTGTGAATGCTGCTTCTATATCACACAATGATGTGATCGGTTTGACCCTGCTTGATATTAGAATATTGTGAATTTTATGAATAAATGATCCCCCTTTATAGATTACGTCAATGAGTGGCGTTTTTCTTTTTCTCTTTGGTGAGGCATCAAATACTATCCGAAGAAGTCTTGCAAAATTTGTGGCAGAACTTTATATTCCAGCCACTGGGAGTGTATCTCCCAATTTAAAACAGTGGTTCAGTGATGTAATATTTATTGAATAATGGTGAGACGACAAATTGGAGTTCGAGGGCGACCGCCACTCGTAAGCTCATCAATAAGCAGACTGGTGCTAAGGCGGATCTCGCCCCACGTCTGGGTGGTCGGACACAAAGAAATATCCATAACAAAGAAGACACGGGGTCGCGATAATGCGCGACATGGCTCACGCATCATCGGGCCCAAAAATGGAGACAGTCTGGCGTCGTCTCGCGTAGCCTCAGTCGTCTCCCGTCACGGTCGATTCGGTCACCTCAGTCATCTCGCTACCCCTTCGGCGTACCGGCTGTGTTATTCCACGCATCGTGTCGTCGTATTCACAAAGGGGACTGTGTACCGCTTATTATCGTCACACCGTTAATGCTATATATTCGCGTAGCTACTATAACAAGGTCAACACCACTACGAGGAAAAGATCAGGGCAGGGACGCCCGGGGAGAAGTAGACCAAGTACCCCTTCTTGAGGCGTCCTTCCTCGTTTCTTGACGTAGTAGGCGTAGGACGCCATGATTATTGTTGTGTAGTTCATAATATTTTGTGTTCGACGTATTGACATGAATTTACTGCTAACACGATTTATTACTTCTCTTACGTTTCTATCGGTTTCAAAGAAATCAAGAGTTATCACGTACTCATGGCCAATATGTCAGAGTTCTAAGGTTTTACGAGGTTGATAGTAATAGCCACGTTTGAAGTTCGTCATGGGGATGATAAAAGGGCTAATAGTTGTACCGCGTAGTTAACGCAGGAGTGGAGCGTAGGGGAAAGTCACCGTCTGGGACTTCGGAGCCTACGTTATCCGCGCACAACGCGTGGCAGGTGGAGCACGGCGGGCATGTAAGTCCCATAGGCGTAACAACCCCCTTCCGCACCGTGGCTTAATCCTCTCATGTCGGAACCTCGATGCGAGAACAGACAGGCAGGGGATCCGGCCCACAGCGCGACGTGGTGCATCGGACTGGGGTTCAACGTGTGGGAAACCCTCGTTGGGCCTTAGTGATCGAAACTATGTCCCGCCACCCATGCCAAGGCCATCAGGATTGCAGTGTAGTAAGTGTGACTTGGTTTGATACACACCCGTCCTCTTTTTATTCTAGCATTCGTACGCTATGACTGAGGTAATACCCTCTTGGCCCCATTTGGGTGCATGTATTCTTACCTGCAGCGCCTCGTGGCAGGAGTCGAGTGCGAGGACAGCCATAAAGCAAGCATGTGATTCTGCGCAGGTGGGGAAAGGTATGTGGAAACCCGTCCTGTACCTGATGATGCATGCAAACGGGAATCGGCAGGACATCCCAGAACAGCCTGTGGCGTAGCGCTTCCACGGAAAGAGATGGTACGCTTTACGCAATGGGCTGGGTAGCTACCCTTGTAGCAGCTCGGAAGCTGTTGTCGACGCTCCGCCCGCAACTTCACATGGTACCTTGCCTCAGCTCAAAGGTACAGTTAACGATAATTTTGGGTAATTCAGATTATGATGGAAAATGGAAGACAAGATCGAAACTAGTGCGACTGAGGTAGAGAAACTGCGTGCATCGGTGTTTCCAACGTGGAAAAAAAGCTTCGAAAAACCGTTAAAAAGGGGGCTGGACGAGAATGAAACCAGAAAACTGAAGAAGAGTGGAGCGTCCGGACGAGCTAAACAGTGTATTTCACTGCGCGCGTGTGGGTCCTGGTGCGAATAACAGACAATGGTAAGCAAAAATTTATTCACTTCTAAGCATAAATATACAAAAACCCTAGTAACAGCAAAAGTAGCTCACCTTTTTTAGCCTCTAGGAGTAGGAAATTAAGTAAGGGATTGCGGCAGCAAAAAGAAAAACAGGGAAAAAAAGAATGGGAGAAAAACATTGTGTCATCACTCGGCGACTAGCTGATTGTGAGTGGGTTCTAGAACGAATAATAGAAATCTGTATTGTCTCGACACTCGTCTAACGTGAAATCGATCGAGGGGCGGGAAACTACGGCAGCAACGGGGCTTTCACTATGCCCTAAGCACCAAGATTGTGGGAGCGAGAGGGTCCCTTCTACCAGCCATGGGGGCGCTGATTATTCCTGAAGGAAGAACTGAGTAACCTTTTTTACCGTGAACCGTGCCTTCAAAGGCGATGCGGAGAGGGGAGATACATACATACATACATACATACATACATACATACATACATACATACATACATACATACAGACAGACAGACAGACAGACAGGCACACCGAACTTGTAGATTATATATAGTGATGATATCAACACGACTAATGGTGACAGTCCATTCTTCGTAAGTGCACAGCAGGTGTACTTATGAACGACGCAGCTCCTACACGACTACAGAATTCGTCCAAAACTCACAAACCTGAAAACGTCTCTTCGCGATCGAAAAGATTGATCGCCCTAGTATCACAATCACTTCCTTGTAGGAAGTCAAAAGCGACAAATTGTTTATACAGACTGTCTTGAACTTTACTTGCATGTTCCATATCGGCTAATACTTCAATACCTGAGAAACCAGATCAATCAATGGCGCCAGCTATCGAAGAAGTCTCAGGTGGTAGGGCTGAACCGCTAACCAGGCGTCCGCCCTGTCCTTAGGAATGCTGGTAGCAACGCGACGACCCGTGAAAAGATAAAGCCAACAGGAAACGTCAATAAAAACAGACAGCTCCCACTAATCAGTTTGATCTTTTTTTCTCAATTTCAACGCAAGGTCGATCATGGGATCAACAGTAACCCTCAAAACTCTTTGATAGGCGATTCAAAAAGTCACATGCACCCCACATATATCTAACGAAAAAAACATATGCCCTTTTACTAGCCGCTTCAGAGAGGACTAGTATTTGCTCATGGTATTCCAGTTCGTATCACTGTTTATATACCTGTCTGAAAATAGTGTTATTGTCATAGACTTCAAGTGCGACACATCATTCCTGGTTAAAATACCATAGGTTCTGTTATACTGCTTCATTTCGCTGTAATTTTTAGCGCATTCAGTCAGGGAAAACCTGTCTAACTTTTAGGATCAGCCTTATTATGTTATCATGAGAACAACAGTAATTATAATAGTGTATAAGAATATTTCGTCACCGCTTACTCGACAAGTAAGCGGTGACGAGTTATTTCGACGAGTTTTTTATCTGCTTTGCAACTGACTGCATTTTCAGCTCGAGGCCGAGCCTTCTTTTTAAAGGTCTGGCGAGCCATCACACGATGTGGCCTGCTTCCTAGACTTCGTACGTAAAGAAGCCGTCTACCGGCCGTCGGATTGTTGCTATTCCCTCACTCGCCTAGCCCTATGTGCAGCGCCCATGGCATCGGCGCTGGCCGACTTGTTCTGGAATTCCCTTCATTTCCCTCATGTTCGCTTTTATTCACTATTATTCGCCTTTGCTCGATTTATCAGATTATAGGTTCGTGCTCCTATAAATGATGATTTAGCAGGACGTGGATTCATGTGTAGGGTAAAACTAGCAGGTGTGTATATACATATTTACAATCATTCTATATGTAAAGCGCTAACTTTACGTGTCTGTTTGCATGTCGGTTTGTGCGTCCATCCGCAGAAAGTTAGTAGGCACGATGAAGGTTGTGATATGTCACGTGAGCGCATGTTAACATGGGTGAGGACATTTCACTAAATAGGAAGTCTGTCGATACTGTATTAATCTTACTAACCGATACGGTTCACTTGGTGATAGGCACGTATTAGCGTGAGCAGCCAACTGGTTTATGTAATGAAGCGAATTACAGAATGGGATCCAGCAGAGACCAAGACAAGTCGGTCAGCGCCGACGCGGTGGGTGCTTCCCTCAGAAGAGAGGCCAGTTTGTCTGTAGCCGGCTCGTTTTATAGTTGCCCTGTGGAACGTTCTTACCTTGATCGACAGGTGGCCTTGTCCAGTGGCCATCGGGTAGCGAGTGTACGACAAATAACGGTTCAGGTAATAAGTTACGGAAATGATTTCTGGCTATGCTATATCATTGTGCTGAACAGATAACAGAACCGAGCGAATCTGCGACTGTGATGGTGCAGCTATCAAGATGATGGAGTGGTAGGCATGACATCGAGGTTCGAATTCTTGATACATATACTCGTTTTGCTTCCCCATAAAATGCATCGTAAACGCACGCAGAACATTTTTGGGCTCCATATTGGTATCTACAGAACTTCCTCACATTCTAGGAATAGTAGAAAGGTATTACAATGAAAGTTCCTCTGCCCCCCCCCCCCC
>UZAF01018794.1:0-18574 GCA_900617895.1 Haemonchus placei
CTCATCTTGAATGGCCACTGCGACCAATTATCCTTCCCTTGTGAGTTGTAGTGGTGTATTGAATGCATGTGTGGCCCATGCAATGAGTTACGGTGGTCCATGTGCAAAACTGCTTTTACTCTCCCATTCTGATCTGACCGATCCCAAAAGAATGGAAGGTTTGGGTAGCCTAGGCGGAGCGAGCCGGGAACAGGGACCGTGCGGGTGATATTCTAATGTGCCACTCGCCACTACGCCACCACCGCCCTAACTTCTAGGAAAGACTCAGGCATTCAGATCGAATGCTGTCCACCAATGTAGACTCTCCCAGATAGAAAAAAGTTGACATATTGGAGGGTCCCCGTTTTTATCAGCCGAGTCGACTTTCCACAGAGCTTTCTATTCTCACACCATAACTATGGTTTCGGTTAGGTCCTTGATCACGTCTCGCAAACTCTTTTTCTGGAGCTCCTGGTGGTCTCTTAGCTTGAGACTCGAATTCCATTGCCTCCTTTATCAAATGATCCTGTGGAATTCTCAGTAATGTCCGTTACATCGCAGATGCTTTATCAATCTACAGCTGGACAGGGGCCGTTTGCATTATCGCTCCGTCGTCTTCCAATCCGCCTCAGTCGAGTCCAATCGTACGCCCAGCTGAGCATTCTCATTTCAGCGTAGTGGAGTTGCCTTTCACTGCTTTTCATGATTTTCACTTACGGGCCAGTATTCTCTGCTGAAGAGCAATGTAGGCCTCAACATTGTCCATGCATGCATGTATGTTTCGGCACGTTTTTTTGACCATCACTGCATTCCTGCTGAACTAGAATGCTCAAATTTCAACAGGACAAAGGAGATGAGCGGCGATACAGTTGACCGACTATGGTATCTAAAGGCACAGTTCACGATAATTGTGGGGTATCCAGTTTTTGACGAAAACTGTTAGGTACGGCCTACAGTAGAACAATGGAGAAGCAGAGAAGACGAAAAACGGAGAATAAAAAGAAATACAAAGCTTAAAAAAGAAGAGAAAGGGGGTTGGACGAGTTACACGGCGAGAAAACGGCGGTTAAGGAAATTTTTGGGCGAGTAGACGAATGCGACGTAAAGTCTGCAATTGCACACAATACGCTCAAACAGCTGATTTTCGCTTTTTCTTTAATATTATTTATTCTGCTGCTAATATTAAGCTAGATTATTGTGCCTGATCCTTTTTGATAACGGCTGAGAATCCTACTATATATAAAACACAAATGTCCGTTTTTCTGTATGTTTGTATGTCTGTTTCACTGTAACTATCTTATACGGCGTCGTTTGGAAATCAAATGGAACAGTTCAGACAGATTGGAACAAGAGGGGATTGGGGATGTACAAGTGGGGAATGAGCCGAGCTCCTTGGGTATACGTGATCTAGGCTAGGCTCCGCCTACTAGGGGCGGGGCTTGCGCGAACAGTGTAGTTCACCGGGAATCTTTAACTCCTTTGCTCCTGAGCTAAGCGTATTCAAATCAGGCAGAGATGTAGGTGGCAAGATGAGAAAACTAATGGTAAGTGACAGGTGTAGACTCCGCCCGCTCTGGGCGGGGCTTCCTCGAAAACAGTAAAATTGGACCTGGGTCGATCAAATTTGTCAGAGGTGTAGGTGGCAAGATGGGAAAACTAATGGTAGATGACAGGTATGAACTCCGCCCACTGGGAGCGGGGTATGTGCGAAGTAAATGTTGAAGCGGAAAATAATAGTTCGTATCTCAGTGAACCTAAAATGTTCAAATTTGGTAAGAGTACCGTAAGCAGGGTGGGAACTCCAATGGCGGGTGGTAGGATCAGGCTACAGGGGGAGGGGTTTGCGCAGAAACTGTCCATTTGGCCCTAGGCTATTTAAACGTGGCAGGAGGTGGCAGGATGGGAAAACCTATGGTAGGTGGGAGGACAGGACCCCGCCCATAGAAAGCGAGATGGGCGCGAATTGGCTCCAAGGCGCTCAAATATGGAAGGAAGACAGGCGGCAGTATGCGAACACCTATGGTGGGTAGTAGGACCGGATTCTTCCTACTGGGGGCGGGGTTTGTGCGGGACAACTGTCTGTGCGAAAATCCATACATCCTGATCCCGTGGACTCGGAGAGCGAAATCAATAGTAGAGGGGGCAGGACGAGAACATTGACGATAATGGAGGCATTAGAGAACAAGCTCCAATCACCAATTGAATGCTAGCGCCTTCGTTATTTACGATTTAGCTGTTATTCTTGGATATGTTTCATTCGACAAGAAGGTAAATGCACTGATAGGGACCGATTAGGAAATTTGGTTCACTTCTTGCTTACGACCGCTACCCAGCGAAGTATGCGTTATCCGACCGCTAACAACCTTGGATTCCTACTTAATGATGTATCAATAGATAAAAGGAGCTACATTCATAAAGACATTTGATAATGGTATTATTATGACTCGACAACATTTGTGAGCACCATTCAAGGGTTTGGATGCCTACCAGTTGAATCTTCAATGGGTCATCCTTCTTTCCTTCTTATATATAAAGCAGTAACTTGGTTTGTCGGTTTGTCGGTATGTCGGTTTGTCTGTATGTCGGTATGTCGGTATGTCGGTTTGTCGGTCTGTCCGTCCGAGTTACTTTGTGATTATGATAAGGGTAGTGATATGGAAAACTTATTCTTCTTATATAAAAAGCAGTCACTTTGTGGGTAGGCTAATGGAGTAAAGTGAGCACTGCGGAATGAAGTGAGTAATATGAAGTGAGATGGACGATTCAAATTGTGATCCCTACTGTGCTGTGATGGCAGTACTTCGACACTGGTTACTTTAAAATCAGCAGCGACAGATCGAGACAGACAGATTCTAATCATAGGCATAGGAATCGGCACTGAATATTGTTGTTTCGTATTTTGAATATCGTTTGCATGCCCTATTGTTCCTCTGTCGAACTTCGTGCTCCGAAAAGCATCATTCGTTCCAAAGAAGGAGTGTGCTGTTCGCCGTTTATCACGACTCTATCATAAGAAGGAGGGAAGCCCGCGTTAGCCGGGCGGTCCCACTGTCTCTATATATAAAGCGGTAACTTTGTGTGTCTGTTTGTGGGCAGGTTTTTGCGTCCTTCCAAAAATCAGGCACGACGAAGATTGTGAATGTCACGTGAGCGAGTTGAGGAAGCAGTCATGAAATGGGAAGTCAATCGATACTGTTCGTATTGGTCCTCTAACAAGTTGAACGTAAGCGGTAGCGGGCATGTGGTGCACGCATTAGCGTGCGTAACCCGAATGGTAATAGAAAAAAGAAAAATGCCTGTACCACACTTTCATGGTCATCGTCACAGTTGTATTAGTTGTAAGAGTAACGTTCGTACTGTTTATTATGAGACATCGACTAACGATCACGAAAATGCCCACCCCACCCCATAATTTTCATCACGCCTCACTACATACTGGCTCGAGGACGAGCCAATTCTTCGAAGGAATGGGAAACCTAGCCGATCCAAATTGAAGGCACAGTTTCCGATGATGGCTTCTGAGATTCGCCCATAGGATGAATTTGAGGCCTCCGTGTATACCATATCTGGCACTATCAGGTTGGAAAACGGCCTAATTAGGGAGTTATAAAGAGTGGTACGTGTGTATCCTCGGACGAGTTTCACCGGCATTGCAGAGGCTGCACCATTCACAAGGGAACCCATGTAGGAGGCTCACGCAACTTGTCATGACCTGAAGCGATAGTGAAAGGCAGTTCTGTACAATTCTGCGTTGATGTAGCCAACTCTGTGCAATTGAGTGTGGTGCGATTTACGCGTCAATATAATGAGGACATCGTACAAAACGAGCTAAATCATCATGCCTACCATCGTAATGGAAGAAATAAGAACTTACAAGTAGAATAAGTGAAATAATAACCAACTATGCACGTTTACAGGAGGTATGAGTCTTCTAGGATCAAAAAATTTGAAGTTATTCTTATTTCGAACGTTTGACAAGTAAATTGTTGACCTATGTGGTAAATTCTCAATCTCGAAGGGGCTTTTTTGCCATAGTAAAGAGATTTGCTCTATTCATGATGAAGCCGTGGACTACCGCAAATTTATTTGGTCTTGCTCAACAGAAAGGTACTGTAACGATGCTGCGTACGCGCAGAGCTGTAATGGGGTCACGCGTGAATCGCACGCCCCCTGTGCAATTGCAATAACTGAAATCTCTTCCGAATACCCCTTTCATGTTATTTCCATCATGGCAATCTCGTCCAACCTCTACTTCCCCTACTTTTGAGGAGCCATGTTTTTCTGGAAATCGGCGAATTCTCTCGCTTTCTTCACTACCGATGAACTATTCCCAATCTACACTTCCGCTTTCTGAATAAAAATGGGTACCTCAAAATTATAGTGAACTGTGCCTTTAAGATTTATTCTTCTCTGCAATGTATCCACTGGCACAATCTATGCCGTTTTCCCAGCTTTTAACTTAAAAATCTTATTTTAATATTCGTATACGGCACTAATGTCATATTAAGCACCTCATCTGTTTTTCTGCAGCTGTATGCTCTAAGAGAATGTCTATGCCATAACAGGGCTACAATTAAAGATCAAGGACGAGCTTACTGTAAGGAGTGGAGAAGTCGAGTCATCGCTTCGCTGCTGCTCCATCATGTGTGTCGCCGCCGCCACCAACCACTTACGCACTGTCGCACAAGATAGCTGTAAAAGTGGCTGGTTCGAGAAAGCCGGATCGACTTCCTCATCGCCTTCGCCGTGGTACATCGCCCTGGCCGTGTGGCCACCTCGTCCTGGTCCTTCTCCCCATTGCTATATTTTGTAATGTTATATTAGGTTGTAACATAAGTTTTGCGTTAGAGTTATTTCATGTTGTGGATTCACAACCATATAGATGTTTATAGTAGAACTAGCCTTAAGCAGTGCGATAGATAACATGCGAGTTCAACATATTAACCATAGGCATAACTTGACATGAGTATCTCTTGAGTTGAGACCACAGGCGGTATCATAAGTGTGCAATCAAGTAGGTAACTTAAGTTCTGCCGTTGGCGCGGTCCGCTCTTTCATCCCCCGAGCTTGAGTACCGCCACGGGCCCCCTAAGGTCCAGTTGCGGTACGGTACCTGAGGACCGCCCACATATTGTGTATATAAACCCCGTGAATGTATTATTATGGTCCATCTTTGTACAAGGCGTGTTAATAAACCTTTGTCACACGTCCTTACTACAACTTTCCATTGGTAATCCACCAAATTTTACAACGATTTGTTTTTTATTAGTAAAGTGTATTCAAACACTCGAAAGAGCTCTTTCTCCTTTACAAAACTGTTTCATTTGTTTTTTTTTTGGATAATTCAATTGATTGTCTTTTTCCTGGCTCAGAAATAGAATATCCAGGAGGAAAAATCAGCATTTTCGATATCTGCTTTTCTTTGCTTTTCATCGAGGTCAAAAAGAAGCTGAAGCAGCTCAGGACATATGCAGTGTGAACGGGGAAGGTGTCTTAGATGTGTCTACTGAAGGGAACGGGTGGCCCCAGGAGAGACCCCGAAGCCGAGAGTCAAGCAAGATCTTCACCTGAAAAAGGTCATGATCCGCGTTTGGTGAGACTGGGAAGGCATGGTGCACTGGGAAATGCTCGAACGAAATGTCACTGTCAACAAGGAGGTCTACGGTGCCCACCTGAGCCGTGTAAATGAGGCTATTCGGCTGAAAAGACCTGATAGACAAGGTCAATCGTCTTCTCCACGACAACGCTAGGCCCCATATTGCCCAAATCGTCAGAACAGCACTCCAAGAGCTTGAATGGGAGGTTCTTTAGCCTCCACCGTACTCTACGAATCTTGCACCTACCGACTATCACCTTTTCCGCTCTCTGTCAACGAGGGGTGTTACGTTCGATGGCGGATTTTAAAAACTGGCCTAACAACTTCTTCGACACCAGACCGGCTGATTCTTGGCGAAACGACATCAACAGATTGGTCGAGAGATGGGAGGAGGTCGTAAACAGTAACGGAGGATCATCATCATTGGTTAATTTGTTATTATGATTGTTGTTTTTTGTTCAAATAAATCTTTGTGGAAAAACTCTACGAACTTATGTTACAACCCAACACAAGTAATAAATACATATAGGCAACACTAGCGTACTCGGTTAACCACTGATTCATTTCTTTTGAGAAGTTCAAGCAGTAGCGTGCTAGCATATATTAATACTCAGAGAGCATCATTAGAGGCTCGCACAGGTGGGTACGTCTTCGTTTCTGGCGTCTTAGCCTAGTATTAGGGAATTGGCTCCCACTTTAACTACATATTCACCTAACACTTACAACACACGCAATTTCAGCCATTCTACACCCGTTCAAGATCTTGTGCCCAAAGATATATGATTTTTACAATGGTATCGGATCGTATCAGGAGAGAGAAGGACGCGCGCGGCAATTTACGCGGCGAACTTCGTGGCGATTTGAACGACTCTGTTGCCAATTTCGGGACACAAACCCGAAGTAGGGTAGTTTAGTGGTGCCAAGTGATCCTTCTTATCTACGTACTTCAAATTTGGGCCCCAATGATAGGCCCTGAAGTCGTTCGAAACGTTACGAACTTCGCCGCACAATTTGCCTCGCGCACTTTCGGGCGCACGTAATGCCACATGGGGTGACGCACGATTCGTGCGATTCTGGGTGGGCGCGACAAATTGCGCGGCGAAATTCGCGATGATTCAAACAACTCTGGCGCCTATTACTGGGGTACAAACTTGAAGCAGAGTACTTCAGTAGGATCGGTCAATCCTACTAATCTACTTTGCTTCAGATTTGGGCCCCAATGATAAACGCTGCAGTCGTCCAAATCGCACCGGATTCCGCCGCGCAATTTGCCGCGCGCACCCAGAATCGCACGAATCAGTACACACCCACGGAACTTACGTGCGTCCGAGGATGCGCGCGGCTAAGTTCGTGGCGATCTGTACGACTTGACGCCAATTTTTAGAGCACAAACTCGGAGTAGTTAAGTAGGGTCAAATGAACCTTCTACTGTACTCTACTCCATATTTGAGCCCCAATGTTAAGCGTTAAAGTCGTTCAAATCGCTACCAATTTTGCCGCGCGACTCTTCGGACCCACGAGTAATTCTTCCACTGCTTAATTTTTCGTTACCCAAGTTCCGTCACTCCCACGTATGGTTATGGATAGTGCAGCATCGGGGGGACGGTACATTCGTGCGATTCGAGCTGCGCACGGCAAAATGCGCGACGAAATTCGCGGTCATTTAAACGACCCTGGCGCCTATTATTGGGGCACAAACTTGAAGTAGAATGGATTAGTACGGTTAACTGATCCTGCCAAACTATTCTACTCCAACTGGGCCCCAACATTAGGCGCTAAAGTCCTCAGAATCGCTATGAATTTCGCCGCGCAACTCGCCGCGCGCACCCAGAATCGCACGAATCGCAACACACCCCGCACAGCTCGAATCGCACGAAGCATCGTACGCAATTGCAGACAACTGCCTCACTATTACGTAATAAGCGGTTGCGTTCGTATTTTGTGGAAGCTGTTGAAGACATGGCGATGAAGGCGTCGGTGTCTTTGGTTGGCTGGATCGGTCGAATATGTCCGAAACGTATGGGAGGTACGTTTAAAACTTTCTTTTGGGAATCATTACAACTAAAAACGGCCTGGCAAGGCGAGTGAGGGTCTTGTTAACTTTTTAGATATATAAGCAGTGAGTTCGTCAAGAATTTCTCCTTTCTATGTTAGAAGAGATTACTAAAAACGTTCAACTAGTTGATCTTTAGAGGGTTTTATGACGGTATAAATTCTAATCATTTGAAGGTACTGGCCTTATGGTGCATCGTGATTCTGAGCATAATAATCCAAATGTGAAATTCCAATTCAATGAAGAAAACAAAAAGAAGCTGGAAGTCCTTATATCAAACTACCCGGAAGGACACAAAGCAGCTGCACTGATTCCGGCTTTAGATCTTGCACAACGTCAGCATGGATGGCTTCCAATCTCGGCAATGCATGAAGTCGCCCGACTTTTGGGTAGGTTGCAGTGCTGTGTGTTCTCCTTAGTGTTTTCGCAAGTGATTAGTTCAACAACCATTTTTCAGATGTTCCACGAATGCGTGCATATGAAGTAGCAACTTTCTACACCATGTTCAATAGGCAGCCTATAGGGAAGTACCATTTGCAGGTAAATGGGATTGCTTGCATTTGCAAAATGAACAGTAGGACGTGAAGCAGTTGGTTGTATGAACATAATTAACATTTATCCATTTAGTGTATGTTGTTGTTATTGCCATTGGAATTATTGTGTATTGCCTGCATACCCTATATGATAGTTAACCCTAAGGATTCAAACTTGACCCTCTTTTTTTGAAGTGTCTGAAACTTGCTATGTTGTCTTTCACCGGCCGTATAACACGCGCTACAAATTCTTTCTTAAGATCTATCTAAAACTTTTTCAGGCTGACGTCTTGGTGGTATCACCTTTTTCGCCACCTGAAAAGACCAGATCAATTTAAGAATATCAAACCAAATCTTTCCCCCTCATAGACACGCCCGCTTTTTTTGATGACCCTTCTCTCCTCGTTGCAGTCGCTATGGCGAGCTTAAAAATTGGGGTCAAATTTTTACCAAAAGAAAATCAAAGAAGCATTCTTTGAAAAGCAGAGCGGTCGAAATTGCTGAGCAGTCAATGTTCAAGTTGTAGTATGTTGGTAGGTCGTCAAGAATGAAGCAGAACAAGTATCCTAAAGGCGCGGAATGCGGGAGCATAACGAGGCAACGAGTTTCGTATATATATATATATATATATATATATATATATATATATATATATATATATATATATATATGACGCCGAGCTCCAGTTTTGTACGCAAAAAGGATGCATATTAGCCATCGCAAGTCTGAATGCAGCCATTTGTCTACTTCGCTACGGCAGTACATTCTTTCCTGATTAGTCGGTATAGTACGCAACTATAATGCAGTCTAGCATTTTTCCAGCCAAATCGCACAATGATGAATTTTGCAGTGCATTCAGTATGACAGCTGCGAAATGTGATATTTCAGGTCTGTGCAACTACTCCATGCATGCTACGGGGCGCGGAAACTATTACAGAGACGATCGAAAAAGCTCTCGGTACCCTCTATCGAATATCACATCACATCAATTTCCAATAGGGAGTCTGATTACGCAGGCATTCGGGCACAAGTGATAATTTTTTCACGTTGCAGGTATTCATGCTGGTGAAACCACGAAGGACGGTTTATTCACACTAACGGAAGTAGAGTGCTTGGGCGCTTGTGTAAATGCTCCAATGATCCAGGCGAGTGTATTACAGATATTCTAAATTTCTTTCATATTTGTTGGTTTAATAAAAAAAGTCCATTGGTCTTGCTTCTTTACGTTGCAAAAGCTTGTGATTTTAAGATCAATGATGATTACTACGAAGATCTAACCGTACAAGATGTGAACGATATATTAACTGATCTAAAGGAAGGACGTCGTCCGCATCCAGGTCCTCGATCCGGACGTCTAGCCGCCGAACCAATGGGAAAGCTGACATCTTTGACTGTGAGTCATTTCACGACGTGGAAAAACACGACGGAAAAAGGGAATAAGTGGTTAAATTTTTGAAAAACGTCTTGAATGGTGTTCACCTTCTGACTTTGTCGTTAGTTTGTATGGCTTCTTTCGGTTCTCTGCATCAGGTCGGAGACTATAACCACAAGCTCTGGTAAAACCCCTGCGCCGTCTTGTGCCCCCGATTGTGGTAGAACTGGGACGACTCTTTTGGATGTCTTCCCATCTCTTTTATGGCTGCCTTGATTTTACGTTTTGTACGTTGAAAATTGACGGGGAGTGCGTAGTGTAAGTGACGTGTATTGTCCAAATCAGTTATGATGCAGGGATTGATACCAGCTCAGGCAAAGCCTTCAATACCCTCGGGTGGCTTAATTGTGACCCTTCGTTTAGGAGCGTAAATGTACTGCATATCAATCAGCTAGAGCAAGTCATTGTATAAGTCACACACGCATTCAGAAAAGTCACTACGATTTAAATATTAGTATAGATTAGCGTTAGGGTTTGAATGTTAGTGTCGCATCCATCCGAGAAGATAAGTGGTGCTCTACCTAATAATCTAGGTCNGTTTAGGAGCGTAAATGTACTGCATATCAATCAGCTAGAGCAAGTCATTGTATAAGTCACACACGCATTCAGAAAAGTCACTACGATTTAAATATTAGCGTTAGGGTTTGAATGTTAGTGTCGCATCTATCCGAGAAGATAAGTGGTGCTCTACCTAATAATCTAGGTCATAATCAATTAGGCTGAGCAAACCTACCACTCCGAAGAATCGATCAATGGCCATCAGATTTGCAGTTAGATTTATGGACCTACTCAAAACTAGGATAATGAGCGTTAAGGGAAATTATTCTATGCAATAGGATATTAATTGCTTATTTGGGACCTATATGTTGGGCTGCCTTGGATTTGTCGCTACTTTTCTAGTGTATATGAGCGCCTTACCGGACAGATGAAGTTTTCCGAACAACTTTCTTTTTCGTCAATAAGACAGGTATCCGTTTAACCCTAGAAAGCTGTTTCACCAGCTGAAAAGTCTGTTCTACAGCAAGGTAAAACATATAATCCTCACATAACCACGTTCTAATAGTATAACCAACTGATGTTTAGTTGGCATTGTTTATCAAGAAACTATTAATTTCAGGGGGAACCAACAGGACCAGGTTTTGGACTTCAGGACGCTCTCAAATAGAAGTAGATATCAAAGTATAATAGTAGATTCTAGTTACAAATAAAGATGTGCAACATTGTTGTTTGTGTTTGTATCAATGTTTACATAAACACTGTATTGGGTATTAGTTGAGTCTGATAATAATAATCGTATTGTAGTAGAAGTACCTGTATTTCTCTTGTGTTCTTTCAGATGAAAGTAGTATTTCTTTTCTCACAAGTACATGTTGATTTTCGAATAGACGAATTACGCGGTATTTCTGATGCTTTGGGATTGGATTTCGATGTAGCGCAGATTAACGCAAAGGTAATGAATGGTTCACGAAACAGTAGCAATTGAAATCATTCAATTATTCAATCATAAATAGCGATATGCGGTGGCTTGGTGCTCAGAGGTCTTATATCGTGTGAAATCCGAAAGCTGTTTCTTGGCGAGGGTGCAGGAAACTTCTTGAACAAACTTAATGTTTTGTGACGCATAATAAGACAGGGGTTGCAGTGGGATTGAAACACTCAGCACAGTTACTCTACGAATTGAATCTCAACATTTTTGTGAATTGTTTCTTCTCGTTATCGGTGAGTAAACTACACGCTTACGATGTATAGTTCTACGAGGTTCTAGCACGCTATGCTCTTCACGTGAATGTGACCTTCTTGAAATTCTATCCGATCGTGAAGTTCCTGTGCTCAATCTGCGAAGTGACGAGTGTTCACGACTTCTGCTGTTGCTGTAGGAGTGTACTGGACAGTGACTGTAGTGTTGTGATTTACTGACAATGCCATCATAGCACTACAGTCACTGTCCAGTATACTCCTACAGCAACAGCAGAAGTCGTGATCTTCACACCGCATGAGATCGAGCGCAGAAATATCACGATCGGATAGGAGTTCAAGAGGTTCATATTCACGGGAGGATAGCGTGAAAGAAACCCGTAGAACTATGGATCTCAATGGTTTTGAAGCAACGTTATGCAACCATACATGAAACCTCGCATGTGGCGTGAAATAATAATGTTATCCATGCGATTCCAGCAACACATATTCTCTGTTGAAATAGCCAGCGAAGATCATGTAAGGAAGATTCTTTCTCGATCTATGCTTCTAAAAGCTGCATACTTCTATATGTTCTCTGCTAGTTCCTATGAAGAACTATGCAAGGAAGTCACGGAGCACGTAGAAGCATTCAAGGTTCAATTAGGTTCTTCTGAAATTATTCAAGGTTTTATGTCATGTTTTACTCAGTTATACACTATACTTTAGAACTTATAGGTATTTGATTGCGCTGACCAATCGTTTAGTGTGAACGTGCGATCAATTGGACGCAAGAAGGGCGTAAACTGCCTGGGAGTTGCTGAGGTGTCTATCCGTACATATTTCTATGATGTCGCTGAAAGTTCATGTTGAAGAATGTTCCAAACCAATTTCAGAAGTTCGCTTCGATACTCCCACTTTTCACTTCTCCTGTAGACTTGAAAACTCCTCATAACGCGTTCTATATTCTGGAGGAGTTCCCTAATGCCTGTGATTCGGAGCCTCAACGACTTTTCTTCGGTAGATTGGTGATTGTTTGCTAGATTATCATTTCTTTAGCTTGAACCATTTGAATTGTTCAGTTCCTTAAAAGTTCAGCCAAGAGCAATAGTTCGTTATGGTTTTAGATGCCATGAAGCTTAAAGGGAGTGAACGGGTGGACTCTCAGTTTTCATGACAAACTTAATGCAACCTGTTGTAGCGGAACGTGAGGGTGGCGAAGCTGTGCCGTTGTTGGTCGAATTAGAGTAAAGTGCCCCTAGAACTTATATTCATCAAAGCCTCTCTTCATCCCGGCGAACTCACTTCATCACATCACTCTTTGAAAATTCACATCCCTTTGGTTGATGCCATACGAAATACTCTTGACTGTAATAGCAGGTAGTTTGCTGTTTAGCAATACTTTTGGTATTTCGAATATCCCTGAATCCGTTGCTAAGACACTGGATAACTGCGCCATTTTTGCAGCTGTATCTATAAACGCAATACGATTCCATGTTGGGTTCTTCCCACTAATGTCACTACTCTATTCTGAGCTCTGTTCTGCTATCAGCAAACTTGGACCCTTGGACATTTTGCAAAATTTAAATAGTTAGTAAAGGCTAGTGAAAGTTCTCTAAACCATTGTTCAATACTCAGTGAAAGGGATACGTACTGACTGCTCTTCGCCTTTGCTATGCTCTTTTATTCGTTGAAGGCTAACTTCCCTCTCATCTTCATACCTTAACCTTAGCCTTAGGCAGAGTTTATTGGAAATTACCTTTCTCATGACGGCAAGCTGCTAACGATTCTTCCTTATTTGAATTCCAGAAAAGAACCAAGTTGCGTTCAACTCACTCTTCGATGTACATTGTCTTGGTCACGCCCCTTAGACAAATGTGCTCTTTTTTTGGAAACGAAGGCGAAACTAGAAATTTTTCAGTTGTAGATTGGAGATGGTCAATCCAAATTGAAGTCCCTATATGATATCAAAACAAGGCGATACATTGGAAATACAACGATGGATCCGGAACTCGCATTCATTCAGGTACAATTTTCTCAGAGCACGGAAGTTTAGTCAAAAACAGTTGGTAAAATATTGTGGAGTATACAGTAGCGGTCAAAAGTATTCGCCGAAACGCTTTTTTTTTGAATTCCTTTTCCATTGCTTGACCGATTTGCTTCAAATTTGGGTATGTTTCGTCGTTAAATGTTACGAACAAATTGCACTAAATATAACACTGTCTAACACATGATCTCGATCGACATTTTTTTGAATTTACTAATTTCCGTCCCCGTGCCATTACTGCAGTGTACGCTCTTTTTGCGATATTCAAACATCTTTCTGACGTAAGCGACTCACCCCAATGGTTAAGAAGGCCGAAACTTCAGAAGTCACCCGTAAAACTATAGTGGACATGAAGGAAGCAGGCGTGAGAAGTGCAACGATTGCGAAAATTCTGAACATTCCAGCACGCACCGTGTCATCAATTCTCGCTCGTTTCCGCGAAAGGAACACGGTTTCTAACGCTCCGAGAACGGGCAGGCCGCGTTCAACATCTGCTCACCAGGATAAGCGCATCGTTCGACTCTCGAAGGCCGATCCTACGCTTACCACCGTCGACATCGCGGCTGAGATCAACGCTAGTGATGGAACAAACAACAGCAGACGATCTGTGGCAAGAAGGCTTAACGCCGCAGGGTTGATTGGAAGGCGCCCAGCTGAGAAACCGCTGATTAGCCCGAAGAATCGAAAGACAAGAGTAGAGTTCGCCCGTCGCCACCTGCACTGGACATCAAACGAGTGGAGCAAAGTTCTATTTACCGATGAAAGCAAGTTCAACCTCCTCGGATCGGATGGTATCAAGTATGTGAGACGTCCTAGTGGTGAAAGATACAATCTGAGATACACCAAACCCTCTGTCAAGCTCGGTGGAGGGTCGGTGATAGTGTATGACGCGTTCTCTTTCCACGGAATGGGTCCAACATGGGCATTGAAAAAGTACTTCCATGGGCCTAAGATAACATGCCAGCCGGATGGGTTTTGCAACAAGACAATGACCCGAAACACACTTCACGTGCCGCGAAAGACGCCTTCCAGCAGAAAGATGTGAGACTTTTGGACTGGCCGAGCCAATCTCCGGACCTCCGTCCAATCGAACACATATGGGAAGAACTAGAGAGACGGTGTGCCAAGCAGCGGTGCAGCAACAAAGACCAGAAGTTCGCTTTACTTGCGAAGGGATGGAGCGCCATGCCAACGGCCGTTTTTCAGAAGCTCATCGGATCAATGCCAGCTCGCTGCGCGGCAGCGATCAAGAGTCGTGGCTTTCCGACGAAATATTAATTGTTTACGTAGCTTTGGTTTTGATTTTGACCAATTACGACAATTTTGTTAATGAAATAGCTGTTTACTTAGACCTGGATTTTGCAAGCTGTTTTGAAAGATTGTGCATCCGACCTCCTTTACTAGCAATAACTCGTTGGAATGAAATGCCGGTAATGTATTTTGTTTGTAACAATGCTACACATGACATATAAAATTTTCAAGCAAATCGGTCGAACAGGGAAAGAAATATTCACAAAAACCGTTTCGGCGAATACTTTTGACCGCTACCGTATATCTAATGTCTCTCCTAAAATGTAGGCGTGGACATCTAACGCACATGTCGGGAGTTATTGAGTGATAAAGTAAGTGGACCACTCAGTCCCCATCGCAGCACGATCGGGAG
Source organism: Haemonchus placei (assembly GCA_900617895.1). NCBI lineage: Eukaryota > Metazoa > Nematoda > Chromadorea > Rhabditida > Trichostrongylidae > Haemonchus > Haemonchus placei. Next base: position 14,978 of record UZAF01018794.1, read on the forward strand.
ATGCTTTATTAAGTGGTACTATGCAGAAAACTACGTTGGAAGCTCCAGGTTTTGTGGCTCCGAGTTCTTCTATCTTGCAATTGAGATGCAATTTCTGATGAGCCTAAATGTTTAGAAGCCATTGACACATCTATTTATACATTTTTGGGGTTTAAATCTCCTCGCCTTGATCAGCATCGTTTTTTGATGCGCTTCCGCCAAGCTCGGCATCGGTTGAGCATGGAGCAAGATAAGCAGACCACATGTGAGCTCAGCGAAGCTCCGCCCACGGAGGGGCGGATCATGCACAGTAGTGAGCGTTGTCAATGACGAAACTTCGTTATTAGGTTTTATAACAGCCCAGACGCCGGGAAGAAATAGGCAAAGGTCAGGGAAGGGACAACAAGTGAAATGAAGGAGACCCATCCGCGACGGCCGGAGTTCTTGATATGGGCGGTGCTTTCTACACGAATTTATAACACGATTCAACGAAAGCTTGGAGGCAGGAAAAATATAGAAAAGAGGACAATGTTCAGTATGTCCGAAGCATGAGATCTTGGCGAAGCTCCGATTGGGGAAGGGGTGTGCAGTTGAATGAAAGGAACTTTTCAAAAATTCATAATTGTTCAGAACATTCTAGAAAGCAAGAAGAAAGTTGTTATGGTTATAGAGGGGATGGGGTCGAATACTCAGAGTGAGGAGGCTTGCACTAATGTGGGCGGGGCTAGTATCAAACAACCATAACTCGTTTAAAAACGTTCGAAAAAGCGGGAAAAAGTGGTTGGTGGGTACAGAAGAGATGTGGTAAAATCCTGAAATTGGGCAGAACTTGCGCTTAATCGGGCAGGGCCAATAGCAAAAGTCGTAACTCTGGTCAACAACATTCTAACATGCTCGAAAAAAGTGGTTATAGAAGAAAGGTGTTCAAGTTCCCAAAGTAAGTGAAGTTTGCGGTGGGGCAGTTAAATCGAAATGGTCAGTTAAATCGAAATGGTCGCTTTGCGACAAGAGCGGAGGAATCTGGTCCTTCCATTGATCAGAAATTCTTACTTGTTAAGTATATTGTATGGCACTCTAGGGCTTTTACTTTATTGAAGTTTTTCGAGATATTTCTAGATCAACATCACTTCAGTTACTGCGGACGATCTGGTGTTAGATCCGTTTATGGGAACAGGTACCTCTTGTACATTGATTGTCTCATTATTTTATAATTTCAATGTCTCATATTCATAGTGAGAAATCTGTGTTGATTTGCCTGTGTATTGTTTTTATTACCATTCAGGTGGGCTGTTGCTTCCGGCTGCTGAATTTGGTGCTTATACGATGGGTACTGAGATTAATTACCAAATAGCCAAAGCGACTGGTTTGTTATAAGTTTTGCGCAAACTGTTCATTAAAAAAAAACTTTATCTTATTGTAATTCTTGTAGGTCTTATGAAGGGAATTTCGATCCATTCGTTTTACTTCCTGATAGAACAAAAAAACATCGTCTAGACGGCCAAAAGGTGTCTTTTCATTGAGTGAGTCGTTATTTAGGAAAATCCTCGCGCCATGATATGTTAACGCGATCCAAAGAGGAGAGCGTGAAGGCTAACTTTGAGCAGTACGGAACGGAACGGTACTACCTCTGTGGTCTACTCGCTGATGCTTGTTGGCACAATTTGTGGGCAAGACCTGTGTTCAACGCTGTTGTTGCAGATCGTACGTATCGTATTGTTACATGTTTCGTTTATAGAATATGTTCCCTCCGCTGTGGGTGGAGATGAAGTTTCTGCGAATAATAGCTTCATTTGCATCCCGTTTTTGTCCTGACATGGTACAATCGAAGATGTTTACAGCACCCTACGGTATACGAGAGAAAGGACGAAAAATCGGGAAGAAGCCAAGAAAAGAGCAATGGATATCGAACGGGAGTGAACAGTGGGTACATCGTACTAAAGTAATTGTATTTAGTTGAGTTACTAGATTTAGTGAATACCACTTCCCCGAGAAACAACCCTACTCTTTGGAGAAAACATTCACAGACCTATGTGATCTCGCTGCCAAAATACTTGTTGTCGGAGGTAAACTATCGTTCTGGTTTCCGGTAATACGTGAAAGGTAATGTACAAATCTTTCCATACTTTGAAGATTGTTTGGAAGACGTTTTCTATCGCCCAATGCTGCCATTGAAGTTTTTATCTATTGTGAACCAATAGGAAGCGATCACATTTTCAAACCAAAACGTCAGGCGTTAACCCATTGACGACCATGCAGTCACATGTGGACTGCACGTTTTCGGCCACGTGGGACCGTGCAGTCCACATGTCGACTGCAGTTGTATTTTTTTTNTCGAAGGAGTACATTACCTTGGTGAATTCTTCGTCCGTTAAACAACTTCAAAAAATGAGATATTTCTAAAGACGGGCGTCATTAGCATTTTCGCTGTTATCGACTAAACGCAAAGCTCCCAACGCAACGCAAATGAAAGTTCCCCAAAGCGATTTCTGGTAATGATTTAACTCATAATTGAATGACCACTAAAACGAGTGCCGATTCCATAATAAAGATCAATAATCGCACAATGTGGGCATTCTTACCAAACCCATTTGAAGGAACATTCCTAAAAACTCATAATTTTCTCTTATAAACTTCAAAAAATGGTCATGCTGGACCATGAAGTCCAAATGTGGGCTGCCGTCGCGGGTGGATGAAGAGAGCGCCGATCCCTCGCGGCGTTTTCCCGCAAAACGCCATGGTCGTCAATGGGTTAAAATCGGCTCCTTGAAATTTAATGGTAGCAATATTTCAGTTACACTGAGGAATGCCTCCCTGTACATCCGGCTCTCCACCTTGTTGGCAATTGTGAGCAGGGGCTTTCGCGAAAGACCAGCAGGTAAAGGGCATTGTGTTTTTGTGACTGGCTTTATTTTTCCAATTACTTACAGGCGACTATTGGTCTATAGAAAACATCGGGAGCCAGAACCAGGAGAACATTCATGGTATCCAGCAAATCACTATGAAAACGGAACATTTCGCGACATCACCTTTGCGCCGAAACAGATGTCTTAGTTTGATATTATGTTGTTATGTTGTTACCTAATTTTGTTGTTTGTACATAATACTGTGATGGTACGTACTATTATTTATGATCATGCAAAAAAATGGATGAAGAGTTGTGATAACCTGGTGTCCGTTTAACTTCTGTTACTTCGCCCCAATGTCCTATGAAAACGGGTAGTGTTTGCCAAAGGCAGGAGCTACTTTGGTTGGGCTCAAATTTGAACGACAGAATAAAATTTGCCTTCGTGCGACAACGCATCAAACAATAGCAGTGAGATCGTTAGGAGCAAAAAACAATTGTTCAAATAAAAATGTACATGTTGAAATGATCAGGTAAAATTTTCCCACTATCAGTCGGTGGCGTCGAGCATCTTCACGATAGTGCTACGAAAGCAGAGAGTCTACAAGTAGCCAAGAGACGACTCTCTTCGAAGACTCGCGAAGCTATGCAGAGAAGCGATAAAGGAAGGTCTGGAAGAGTGAAGAGCAGCAGTCATGGACGAAGCCGCCGAGGCCGGAAAGAGCATTCGCAAAGCCCGACGGAGCTTCGCCAATTACAAGACCAAGATGATCTCC
>UZAF01018795.1:0-27540 GCA_900617895.1 Haemonchus placei
CACTTCCCAAAAAAACGATGGCCGCTACAGAGGTGTCAGGGAAGAGGCTCAGATGATAAAGTTCTGTAATGAAAATCAGAAGCTCATATGGTTCCGTCCTTTGGTTAGAGCCCCTAGCGCACGCAATAGCGTGCTTAGCCGCCTTGTGACCCAATGTTTCAGATCTGATGCAACTCCGACAGCCAGTCCTTGACTTAGTTGCCCATGACTCAAACTGAAATGCTCTTTGAAGAAATGGTCCCCCACTCATTCAGCACCCTTTTGCAGCTTCTTAATGTCAATCGTTTACTCCATATTTGTTTTTATTACATGATTCTGAGTTGTGAGAAGCTTCCAAGGTAAAGCGAACGGTTATGTAAATTGACAAATGTTTTTACTCTGGGTAGTTTTTCGTAGGTTACCGCTTTTCAGAGAATACTTAGGTATTTTAAACAGCTTCCTCTAATAATGCAACGTGCACAAGATATAATGTTGGTAAACAGAAAAATCAACGCAAACACACATCTACAGGGATTTCCGGGCTATTCTTGGATTCGTCGGTCTTCTTCTCTTCGCCTTCAGGTTTACCAGGCTGAAATGAAGCAATTAAGGACAGCGTTATATATCAGAAGAGCTATTTGTTCGCTACGTGGATTACCTCTCTTCAGAAGGAAAACCTTGGGATGAGTTGATAGGGGAAGGGGTATCATCATTGTGATAAGAGGATGATAAAAAAGATATAATGGTGAATCTCAGTAGTAGCGGAAGTAGCAGTCATTTTCATGAAGTCTCCGTTCTTGGCAGAATGAAGACTTCGTGAAACTGAAAGTGGAAGGAAGAAGAAAACGCAACACCACCAGCAGACGGGTAGGGGGACCGGATTTCCTGGTATGAAAGAGGAGCTGCATGAAAGAGAAGGGGAATTAACTGTTTTCATATGGAAAGCTTTTCATACTACAGCGTTTGCCCCACTTGGAGGTCCGACCGAACAAACAGAAACGAAATCGGGTTCTTACAGTAAATAGGCCGTAGTTCTCTCCTTGAATACCGGATAGGACTGAAACACAGGCTAGTGACTCCGCCATCCGAGTCTGCGATCTTCTCTTCGAACGGCTTCCCGGCTTCCCAATGGAAGGATACGGAGAGTCGCCGCGGAACCACTGCCGCATGCCCTGGGAATTCGGGGAAAATTTCCGTTACCCACGCCATCCCTTGCTTCGGACGTCTCTTGAATTGTTTTCTAGACACGTCTAGACCGAGCCCGATCCTTAGAAACACTGCTCTTACTCGCGCCACTATGTGAAACTCTCTGAATTGCTGGTTATCACAAAGCCTCTGGACAGCCGAAGAAAACCAGTAGGAGCCTCGTGTCAAAGTGGAGTAGGGGGAAAATATTCTAAAAAAAACCTGACCTTCGGTTTTTTCTTTTTTGAATTGCAGTATGCTAGAAGTGAAGCAGCGCAGAAGTGAAGTAAGAAACATAATAAGGCGAAAGACATCCAGTCGACTACAGTCTGGATTTAGGAATTGAAAAATGAACCAGAACGCATTGGACTTTTTCGCGCAATCATCAGTATCCGCAGAAGTAAACAAAGCCCTTGTGGTAAACAAGTGATATAAAATCTTCATTGATTTTATGAAAAATATCTCGCAAAAGAGGGAATCTGTGTCAAACTTACCTCCACCACAAAAAATAGTATATCAACTGATTGAGAATTCATGCTTTGATCATAGTAAGTTAGAGCCACCTTCTCCAGCATGCCGAGGTGACGTAGTACCAAGTAGTGCATTCTCACACAAGCTTGGGCCGAGGACCAAAGCTTAGATTGATACCTGCCCCAGGTAACTTTCGCATTCTATTCCTTAAGGTCGATAGAATGGTACTATACTTATGTGAGAGTACTTTTCCTCCCAGATGGGTTTAGTACCATTCTATCGACCAAACTGACTGACATGTGCATTTTAGTCTGGCCACTAAAAGTAATTGTATAGGCCCCATACGCACTCAATAGGCCACTAGGCTTCCAAATGGAATGGAAATGTAATATTAGGTTGAAAAGAAAGTACCACTTACAGTATCATCGACAGTGCACGTGGGTATTTCATTTCAGAACCCAATCCACCGGCCTGCCTGGTTCCAGGTTGCTTAACAGCTGTACTCCTGGGAAGTTGCCGAATGAGCTCCTCCTTCTCAAGCATAACATAGTTGGGAAAAGGTTAATAACTTATTATGCTCAGAAAACAGCAGTCAGCTACTTGCTTGAGCCACCAGACTTCTGAACCAAAGACATAAGTGATATGCTCAAAAGATGGGAGGAGGCATATAAATTTTCTTATAAATGTATATTTGATATTCGAGTATTTCGGAAATTTCTAAAAATGAATTCAAAATGGGCTTTTTTTTGTTGACGAACTTCCTCGTCAAGGTGATAGATTGCAACTAACCAGTAAGTTACGCACTTACGGTATTGATTAGCTGAAGAACAAGATCAACAGCAATGATTTACTGGCCAATACTCAGCACTACCACATTCCTCAGGGCCTGAAAAAAAGAGGAAACACTTGAATGTTACCTTATTCAGATACGATTCCAACTAATACAAAACACTTAAAAGACTCACGATTACCGTAACTTTTCACTGACCTATTTTGCTATTTCGATGGATGATTACTGTAGGTTGGCATACTAGAGTACTGGCTACATGAATCTTCATCATTCCTTTCTTCTCCAAGAGGTCGCCGGCCTTGGATATTACTCTAAAGCTTACCAACTTGTAGTAACGTCTCATATCGTTGCTACAGCCACATATATGTACCTATACAGAGTTCAAACGGAGGCTGCAGTTCCAGGAACTGAATTTCTGTCCTCTTTCTGTCGGATGTATCAAAAAAATTCAGAAACTAAATTGATAGGAAACGAATCAGAGTAGTAAAATGCATTTATTACTGCTATTGAATAGTCAAAAACATTCGGGCAAATGTGAGATCATGCAGAGTTCAGCGAACAATACTAATTGAATAATGAATATTAAAGTACGTTCAACACTTTTGTAAACCAATCGACTGTTTGGCGACAATGGAAAACAGCACGGTAACGGGCACAGTCACACATATTTAAGAGGACTCACTTTAAGTTTCCTCATTATTTAGTCATTCTAGAAGAAATGGGAAATATTTCGCTGAGCATTCCAAGGTAGCGGTAGATGACTGCTTGGAAATTCTTTATAGACTTATGGGCATTTTGACCTACCCTCCCCCTAGCAGTTTTTTTCCAAGATTTCCTCGTGCTTTTGTACTTAAACCGGACGAATTTGAGAGGACGGAGGACAACATTCAACAAAGATTCCTTGGTCACTATGATTTTTCGCCCTTGCAGAGATGGAAATCAAAAAGTGACCTAGAGAAAGGTTCGCTACCGCACGCTTGATATCCGGCAGCGATGTACGCTAATATGTAGTGTGAACGGGCCCGTGATACACATCGCATTTAAAATGGTGACAGTCAAATAGTTAAATAAATACGAAAAGACAAATGTTAGCTTCAAGCACATTTGGAACATCGGCAGTAACATGAGGTTAGCTGCGGTATTTGGCTACAACTCCGAATCATAAACTCACAACAAAGTTCAGAAAGTTGTACTAGAAAGAAAACGAATCGGAAAATTCACAAGCATAATATGCATTACAATAAACGAAAACAAAACCTTAAGTTACCTTTTCTAAAAAAAAGTTTTATACCGATTTTCCTCAAATAAATGCTTACTCCATGAACCTGGTTCAGTGCTTAGTCGATTGTGGTAGGCCCTAACTGTCAATCATTTAAATGAAAAACCTTTTTAAAAGTCCCGAGCTTCTACCTTCTCAAAAACCACTAAATTTTTTCCCGAAACATATATTTAATAAAGAAAGGAAAGAAAGTAAATTATGACCACTGTCTTCAAATGCACGGAATGATGTACCACCGATTAGCCTTCATGTTGTCCTTGCTGAAGTTTGCAAAACGTTTAGCTTAGCATTTAAAAAAAGAGTTTTTGACTTAGTCAAGCCATATTTCATTATGGGAAGATTCCCAGATACGTCCTGCTTCACGAAGTCCACTGATGTAAGCGCCCGTCATTGTTTGTGGAAAGAAACGATTTGTGCACTGAAAATCTTAAAATTTTCCTCGGAAAATCATGTGTTCTAGGAAAGTTCTCTCTTGAAAATCAGTTTACAAAATATCAGCGGGATTCGACTTCGAGAAACTAAAGTCGACTAACTCCCCTACCCTCCACATCTCTTCGTTCTTTGCATCTTCTTTAATCTTTCTATTTCCACATTCTTCCACCTAATACACTTCTACATATATTCCTCTTCTCCCTACTCTGAAGAAGAACCCCTTCCAGAATTCCTTATGCATATTCTCACCAAAGTGTTTTGGAAATCCACTTCAGAAAGAAAAAGAAAAACAAAAATCGTGCGGAAAATTTGGCGGAGAAATGGTTTCGTGTATTCCAAAATACTACTAAGGTTTATAATTTCTGAGAAAAACTTTTTGGATCAATTGAAAAACCTCAGCTGAAACAAAACTACGTTTCATTGAGAGATCCTCAAATATACGTAAAATTAGAGACACGTAAGGCGACGCAATAGCGCCTGACAGTACCAACGAACTAATGAACACCATCAATAGCTGACTTCCATCCCCACAATAAAAAGTTTCCGCTATTCAACTTCACTTTTTCGAGCTTTTTTCTATACCCCCTGCCGGCCCCCCGATTAAAGAAAATCAGAAAAAGCCGAAGACTTCCAGATGAAACTCTAGCGCATCCATCTTGCAAACATGACCACGCTCTGACAAATGACCCCCAGCCCCTTTCCGAGTATGTTTCGAAAGTCTGGAGCGACATACTACACTCGAGGCATCCCACACGAGGAAGATTAAGGGCAGGTGAAGGGTGATTGATTGAGGAGCTTAGGAAAAGAAATCTCTCGCAATGATGTCTTTTGAATCTTTCTAGCCTAGCCTGTTGAGCAAGATTTCTCTCAAACAAACATGACCGCAGAACCAACGTCCAATCTTTCCTCTATCCATATAATCTATTGTTATGGATCCGCTCGGTACAACTTTTCCCCGAAGCATTAACCAGACTTTATATGGAAGAGGAGTGGAGCATGCAAGGAATAGCTAAGCTGATACTCCATTGAGGGCAGAACTGATTAAAAGGCATGGAGCGATACCACACCATTGAAGGAAGAAATGTCGCCTTTCACAAGCTGTACTTCAGATTAATACACGGATGGTGACTAGATCTTAATTCTTACCTCTCCAGCGAAGTATAACTTTGCATCTACTGGAGCTGCCAAATCATCGTAATGTGCTCCAGTTCCACCTATACGAACATAACTGTAAGCCATACCAATGTGGGGATCCCTTCCCCAATGTGTTACCACGGCTCCATCTGGCTCCGGTATATCCTTAATTGTTATTATTTAGATATTGTAGGCAAGAACGCTACCTCAGCTGCAACGGTGACTTTTTCATACCTCTTTTGGGAACAACTGTTTCAAAGTGTTGACAAACATTTGGGCCACCTCTTCGTCGCTGTACTTATTCACAATGTCGACAGAATCACCACAAACATACGACATTAGGACGTAGAATGGTGCCACTCCATTTTCATCCTGAACTTATGCATGCAAGTAGTAAACAACCAATTCCCCCATTTTGGAGAACACTTACCCTGCGAGAGAAATCATAAAACATGTTGAAAAGACCTCGCTCGCTACTCTTTCGGGGAGCATGACTGAAATAGTCGAGTGTGCCATCCTTCTTCAAAAGCGAATTCCAAAAACAACGCGGGAAGCGGACAGCTACCTGGAAGAAAAACGAACCATCTTGCAAGCTATTGAGCAATTTTACAAAGGAAAAGCAAAAAACCTTTTCGATAAGTCCTGCTCCGATGTACTTCATCGCTCTAGTCTTCTTATCCGGAAGTTTCGGATTGAATCTAACCCTGTGCTTCTGGAGAACTGCTAGTGGTAAAGCCAACAGCACCTGAAATAAACCCAAGAGTTGGCTACTTAGTAGAAAGATTAGAACTGCATAGTAGACGAGATACTTTTCTGGTGATCTCTTTTTCAAAATCAAGATCTAGATCCCTTCTTCAAACATCTCCCCTGCACTCAACACAAAGGCGGTCTGATTCTACTCTAATGTGAAGGAACTATCCCCCTTATCAGCCCTAATTAATTGTAAACACTTTTTGTCACTGACCAGTTCTCTTATCTCTTGTGCATAGGAACCCTCCAGACCCGAGATTCAAAACAAAAGGAACTTGAAGAAACAAATTCAAAGCCTTACCTTATCTGCGTTGAATTTCTTGCCATTTCGACAGCTCACCGTTACCGATTTTTTCCCTCGAAGCCATTCAACCAACGTAACCTTAACGGAAGGTTTAAGAAGGCCATTTCGGTGAATTTTCACATACTCCACTGAAGACTGTACCAGGGTACACATCAATCGAAGTGTACCTCATGATCGTAACGAATGTCGAGACCATCCGCCAAACGGTCAATAAGATCCACACATCCGTCACTAAGGAGTGCGTGCGCTCCCGCAAATTGATTTACAGCCTCATTTTGATCCCAATTTCTCCACGACACCTAAAAACAAATTGGATACCAACTACTTACATCCTAGCAATGCAAAATAATTTAAGAACAAGATGAATACTTCATATCACTAGACAAACCCAAAAACAGGAGAGAAAACGTCCAATTTAGAAAACTTACATCGTTCAGTTTGGCTCCACAGCTGAATTCAGCATTACCCAGATTGAACTGAAATGCTCGCTCATAGGCATCACCCCATTTCAGTCGAGTTCCTTTGACGAGCTTCTTATGTGCAATATTGATCTGATCTGAAATCAATATATAAAAACGATGAAAATCAAGATTAGCAGAAATGGTTGAACTAGTAAGGGTTTTGTGTTAAGCTGTAACGAGGACACTGGTATCAAATATTTATTGGAGCAAGTTTTAGTTTATCACAACCTAACAAATCAAAACCTCGCAGATCACAGTGTAGCAACAGGCACTTTGAAAATTGGTCAATCTAACAACAAGAAATGCGTTCAAACGAGTCTCAATCTATAATAATAAAGTTAGTACAGATCTCTGATGTGATCAAACAAATGCAATGCCTTCAAACTTGTGAGGATCCTGTAGAGAGGTATCTGGCAAAATTATCTTCCCATCAATGTCAAATACAGTCACGTAGCTGGCAACCGGCTTGCCGTCTTTTTCTTCAGACTTCAAGGCAATGATGAGTTTATCCTCAGTGCCAGGGATGAACTGAAATGCCGAAAAGCCCCGAGCAGGATTGGTCAGTTCACCCACATGAATGACCTTGAAGGAAGTCAATGATGAGTCGCCAATGATAAGCAGATTGGTGCCTCTGCAAAAATCATGGCATATCTATTAGTAGGTGCTTTCGTAATATATGCGAAATCGACTTGACTCACCTAGTTTCATCTTCTGCTTCAGTATACTTCTCTTTAGAAGCTCTCCTTGGAAGGAAAAACCATTTCTGATGAATATTGGACCATTGCACAGCTTCATGAATCATGTACCCAGGATACTCAATTCCTGCAGCACGCCGAACACTGATGAAAACGTCGCGCCAGTTTACGTGCCTGATCTTCACAAAAATAAATATTTAATATAGATTATTGGTAACATCCGAGAACTCTCCCATAAATATCAGCTTAACTGATCAAAGGATCTAATAACTTATTAATTTGACCTGTAGAATGAACCAATGTAGTGGTTGGTATAATAGTATGGCTGTGATTTCACTACCTTTCAGAATAATTAAATAAGGATGATATGATGAGGGATAAATTAAAAATGCTAATGTAAAAATATATTCGAGACGTTCATGATAAGTGATGTTCTAGAACTCTCCCATTAGCGAACAATGCTCAAAGCACATTCGTATAGGAAGAGCCAGGAAAATTATAATAAAATTACTGTGCGAGCAACTGCGATTTTTCAGCCTGCTGCTTTTTTTCAGCCATCTGACACCCGCAAGCACACTGCTCTTTCAACCCATTGCCCACGTTGACATTTACCGACATGAGTTCAAAACTTCGCGACAGCACGTTATCTAATCTTTTCCTCACGTGAGGCGACCTTTACTCCCGTCAAGTGCGATACTGTTTGAAAAAAACCAAATGGTTTCAGCAGGAAACCCTCTGACTGATAATAATAATTTTTTTTGCTAGAAATCGTATACAGTGGCAGTGACAATTTATTTTTATAGCTCGTTTTAAAATATCGAACAAAAATCTGCGACTTTGAAAAGACTTGAGGTGAAGAAGTGTGTGTTAACAACACTGATCAAAAAAATGCTCTATCACTCACTACATCTGATGGATACTATTTTTCTCAAGAACCCATATCCGTCTTGTTAGCCAATCTTGATAATTTTAGCATTACGAAATTTATGGAATATTGCCTCATTATCTCATATTATCATTTCATAAAAACTGATCTATGAGTTAATTATTGACAAGATCGAAAAAATAAAGATAAGCGAGAAAACTAATCATCTGTGTGCACTTATGTCTGAGGCGATGGCACACTGGTCTCCATAAATGTCATATGGCAGGCACAGAGGGGTGAAAACTTGCGTTCAATTTGCAATATAGGGAACTAATAAAAGAGGTGATGAAACCCCATAAAGATCTCTTACCTCTCCTTTACGAGATATCACTTTTATCCACATCGGATTATCATTGACGTATTCACCTTCGGTAGTCGTCCACTCCTAAAAAAGCCAGTGGTTTATTCACTGCTTCTTACGAAAATCATTGGCTGAACAAGAAATACCACCTTTCCCAATCCGCCAGCATAAAGGTGGTCATCTTTCACGGTAAGCCATTCAACCTTTAACCCTTTGCTAGTGTTTCCAGGTCCATCATTCAGGAAAATCCAAGGAAAAGCCTTAAACACCGAGATTGTTGCACCTGAATCACGGCTCCTCCGAACTAATGCGTCTCTTGAGGTTCGAGGTTAGAAAAAAGTTCCGCTAATATCAAAAACCCACTCACCAGAAGAGTTGTGGTTAGTTGAAAAAGTAAATATATGCAATGATAGAAAAAAATTCATTAAATAGGGGACGAAGGCACATACCTTGCCATCCCGAATTTCATAAATCAGGCCAGTTCTGTCATCTCCAACAAGCAGTCGTCCGTCAAAAACAACAAGGTCGGAAAGCTCCATTGCGCGCCCACCGGATGAAATTTGACTGAATATTCTCCGATTATAGATCTTAATTTACTACACAACAACAGGCAACAAAAAAATTACACTTACGTGCTTAGGGAGAAATCCGAGTTGGCCTTCCACGTGACTGAAACTTTGGCATGGTCGGGACTGATTCGCAATACACCGTATTTTGCAAAACTGGTCCACTTTTTGTTAGAAACTTTGCTATCATGATCAAGATCAGTTACTGCCAGCAAATCGATCTCTACGGTCCCATCTTTCAATGTTCTCGTATTGTGAATCTGACTATGGTTGTAGTCTGGATCCTGGAAGGGAAAAATGAAGCCGTTCATCTGGAGCAATATGGTCTTTTTATGAAGACTCAGCCGAATCACGAAAGCAAACGTGCCGTTTGTGATTGCTGGATTGGCATGGGCGTGCTGGCGAAAAACCTCATGAAAAGAACGGTTGAAACTATCGATGCAATAGCAACCATGGCTAAATCAAACGTAGAAGCTCCTGGAGCTCCAAGAAACCTGTTTAGATTTAGTGACCCAAGGATACCGCTTCCACTTTTCTTCCTTCGTTGCTCGGGGCGACGCGGCATTCCCATCTTACCTCTGGAAGAGTCTCAGAGGTAAAATAAAATAAATGGTCGATATGGAAAATTTGCGACAGTAGTACGAGATAAAACCAGAAAACAAACGGAGAATGGCGAACAAATCATAAATCTCCACATGAAATCTAGTTTCCAACGACGGGACAAGAAAAAAAAACGAACAATAAAACTATTACAAAACAAAACGGAAAACGAAAAGAAAGGCGTCCGTGCCACCAATCATTTGTATTGGTGATTAGCAGGACTGCCCTCCCACTGATAAGGTATACAAAACGCGGCGGCTTCAGGAGAGCAATCACATCGCCCAGAAAAATGTGTGCAATGGTTCTCTAATTCGCATCAGCACAAGACGCTGACAAATCGGAGAGCGTAAAGTGCTGAAGGAAAAATGCGCTTTCTCAGTTGTCCTGGAAGAACAACTAAATAACCAAAAGTTCGTAGGTACTATCTCTGCTCTAATAACGACCTATTAGCTAGGCTTCTCTACGCAGAGCAATAGCGCGCTGGTGAGTACCCAAAAGCGGAGAGAGCAAAAATTTCAACACTGGCGACAATAATGTACCTACAGACCGGTTCGTCACTGAGTGCAGCCACAGAACATTTCAGTAGCAGACAGGTTTAGCCATTGAAAGACATCAAAAGATCACAGAAAGCGTGTAATTCTCCCAGCTCCGAACATTACCCGGTCGTTTCAACTTCTCAATGGCTAACAATGCACATTAATCTGGAAAAATTGACAAGTCCTAAACCTTGTGCGTTATTGCGAGAGACAGAGAAGGAAATTGCGAAAATCAATACGTTCTCAGAATTAAAGGGACGAGGGGGTGCACTAGTATGGCCCGAGTAGAAGAAATTGGCCACAGTAAGGGACCGAAATGGGTGTAGGAACTTGGAATATGCAGCCGGTTTTTTTTCACATTGTAAGGAAAAGCAACTTAACCTGTTCGTTGAAAGTCGGTTATATATTTCTTTAAGATGTTTACGCGCGATCCGTCAAAAACGAGTTGAGATGAAAAAAACTCTCCTTCTTCAAACAATGTCAAGAACAAAAATACTTGGGGAGTCGTCCCATTAGCATCACTGTTCGAAGGAAATGCACAAAAAAGCTAGGAAAATTGAAAAAAATGGAAAAAGCTTAGAAAAACGGTAATGATTTACCTTCCAGAATAAGATTACGACAGTCATCTTTGATCCAGATTGAATTTGATCATTGTGGTAAGGTGCTTTTTCCGAAAACTCAAAAATTTCTAACTTACCACTCCTGCAAGCGGAGACTCTATGTGACACTTCGAAATTGATGCCACCCAGAATTTTTTCGTAATATGCACCGCCATGAGTCCTATTAACTGTGTTTGTAAAGCTTTAACAATAGTGCTACCGAAAACGATATTATGAGTGAACAAAAGGTCTTCCCTATTCAATGGTTTTAACTATTTCTGTGTAAAAATACACAGCATTGAGTATGTATGTGTGCGTGTGTGTGATTTGAATGAACAAAAACGCATTCTTACACTTAACTTACCCATGAGGCTATGATCCGGCCCCTTGATACGTGAGCGCCAATGCCCAAGTATATCGTGGATACAATTCCAGTGTTCATCAGCAATCCTATCAGCCTGCAAAAAAATACAGATAAAATCTTTACTTTCAAACCATAGCTGAATCGAAATCGGAATTGTACATAGGAAAACAGCAACCAAAATGTTGAAAAGAAATTCGGTATGTCTACTCACAAAGGCACGATCACTTATCCGTTTACTATCCATTTTGAACAAAAAGCCAATATTTGAATCACTTCTGGAAATGTTGCTACAAAATTATTGCAAAGAAACAAACCTTATGATTCATAACTTTCCCCGTTGCCGAATCCATCATAGCACATTCACGGTGAAGAGGGCGGTAGGGGATATTAGCCTGTAAAAGAATACAAGTAATCCAGTAGAAGTTAATGAAAAAACAAATGAACCAGTCATAAAAACAAATCATTCCCTACCTGGTGACACATTACAACAATAGGATTGTTCATTATGCCAGTAATTAGTTGCGCACCACATCCTACTGGAATCCCCAGACTCAAGTCGTCCTGAAAAAATTTTTCACTTTTTGAGGAACGGCTAGGGCAAAAATATATCACCTGCATCCTGCCGCCAGGACGATCTTTCGCCTCCAAAATAGTCACTTTTGTTCCCAGAGAGTGAAGTTGTCGGGCAGCAGCTAGCCCACTGATCCCAGCACCAATTATAAGCACATTTGCTGAGCGCTAAATGTAAAGCAATACATTCAAGAATCTACAATACATATTTCACCTCAACTACAAAGGAAAAAGTAAAGAAAAACCGTCTTACCCTGGTTCTATATGAGAGAGGTGAATGTATCGTGAGAAGACCTATATTGACTATAGCCTTGACGTTCAGATAATCATAAATCTTCCTCAATTCCTGTATCTGCCAAACTCGGGACAGACCGCGAGAAATTAGGTGCTGTTTACAGTGGTCAAACGTAAGGTATTCCTTAAACCATTCGAAACCAATCAGACACAAGGCTATAGAAAAAAAACGAATCACTTACAAATGGATTCATATTCCACAGAGTAATTACTAAGTTTCGAAGACCAAGATATATAATGGGCTCAGCAGAATACTGAGGAAACCGTCTCTGAACAGAAATATTATTAGCGCAACATTTACAGCACGGATCTCTCGATTTGATACCATCTTCCTTACCAATTCGTCATGCTCCATTACATCTGGACGTACGCAAAATGCCATCGGTTCTTCAGGTATGTGGAATGGTGCCATAAATGACGATGATGGGAGTTCTGCAGGAAAACTAGTTATAAAAAGAAAGATAACAACAAAGAAAGGTTCGTTATTCAATTTCCGTCTTGCATTCGCAAAGTGAAGAAATAAAACATGCAAAATAAGAGGCGTTTTTACGATGCGGAAGTATATCAGAGACCAGAATACGTCGTAAACTGTCTTAGTCATTACCGGAAAGGTGCACGAATCATCAAAAATCTAGGCAAGTCAATATATGAAACACGGCACATTAAGGAAACGATTACTGCAGACTGAACGACGGCTTGGATTATGTCATATTGAGCACACTGGAAGTTGGATTACCTTTCGTAGCGGCTTTCGACCTAGCCGATGACTGAATGTAAGAGAAGGAACTCACTCTCTTCTCCAGTGTAACTGGCAACTGCAGGACTGAGTCCCACTTCGTCTAGATAATAATGGTCCCGGAGATAGTACAACGAGGGTGAATTGTGCAACAATGGAGCAACCGATGCCGATAGGATCCAGTTAGGGTTACGTGCATCAATAGCTAACTTAACAAGAAAAAGTAGTGCTATAAAAAAGGCTAATGAAGTTAAAGGAANAATACCTTATCTTCGGGAACATTACATTCGACACAGCGAAAATTCTTAATCTCTTCAGTCGAAATCACAACTGTCGGTTCTAGATCTAACTTTCGAAATCTGTGACACAGAGGGCACTCTAGCCAGTACGGAAGCAGCTGGTCCTGAAAGAGAACTTCACATATACTTCCAGACAAATGCCAGAACTTTAGAGGAATGAGTAAAGAAAATAAATGCGCATATATACCTGAACGAAAAACCGGGGAGTGGGGAAGCAACGACTCATTTTGCACCAAACCACTTTCCAATCAGCAAATTGCTGACAGTACTTGTGACCACTGCAATCAAACACTTTTACAAGTTGTATAATCAAATTGGAAAGCTAACTTTGCAAGAGCTGACGTTCACGCTAAGACGAGAGCAGGAGCAGATTCTGGTCATGGACCAGTCACATGAATACAGAGAACAATAATTATTTCGAACGAATTACTAAGTATTGCAATAAAATATATACTCACTACTTCCAAATATCGTCGTAGCATACTGAACAAACATGCTCGCCCTTCGTGATATGATAGAAGTTCTTTCCACATGCATCCGTAAGCGTTTGTAGACAGCTGACAAACAGGTCATTCAAATTAAAGATGCTTCGAAAAGCGAGATTGTGCGATAAAACGTGACTTACTTTGGATTGATAGCTAGAGAACATGTCTTCTGGAGAGCACAGTCGCTTCGATCACAAGATCCTTCGCGTGATTCAGCGCCATTTCTCTTGTCCTGAAAAGACAATATCCAAAACGTACCCACGCATCAACATGAAACAAAGAAAAATTGCAGAAGAAGATCGAAGTGCCTCGTCAGGTATGCAAGATTTCGATGAATTTATTCCAGATTAGAGTTAACAAATGCTTTCAAAGCTTCTCCGTAGTCCAACTGATGCGGCTCTCACAAAACAAAGCGGTTAGTTCAGATTCGGATGTATGCTATTATACTCGTTTCGCTCGCATAACGACGCTATTCTAGACTAGTTGTATCGTCACTTGAAATGACTGAACATTTGAGCTACTTGACTGCGTCGCCGTAAGACATACCGGTCGGAGTTACCCGGCGAGCCTTGTTTAGAGAACTACTTACACAATCAAAAAAGCTTTTGAGTAAAAATGGTGTAGTCAGTCAAAGAAGTTGAGAAACACTAATAGCGTCTCCCGTATACAAACAAAAGTAAAGTAAACGATTCTGAGATCCAACCTTAGAAATATCAGATTGCCCAGGTTGGATTTCCAGTTTGATTCGTTTCATTGCAACTTCGGCGCATTGACGTTTGTGTTTCACACGAGGTGACGGTGGCGTCGAATCACTGTCTTCTTCATAATCATCGATGGGCTCCAACTTAATCAAATATTATACGAAAAAAATAACATCGTTGGGCTCAAGACATTCGATGGCTACCTTTATGAGTTTGAATCCCTTGATGGGTTCTGGTTTACTCTCGGGTTCATTATCATTGCTTCTATCGACCGAGGATCCATCATCGTCCTCCATAGTAGAGGGATTCGAAGGGATTCAAACTGAAATTTATGTTAGAAAATGGGAGAAACCCCGACAGAAGTGCCCAGCAATTCGCTACGATGTCTTTTCAACGAAAGATTGTAATGCAAGACAATCACATAGACGTTTCTGTACAATGAACAATTTAGGGAAGGGTATTAGCATTTCAGAACCCAAAATAAACGTGGTTTCCAGCCATATCTCACAGTAACTAATATACTTATCGATAAAGAGTGAGCACAAGGCTAAGAATTACTGCACCAATACTGGCGTATCGTGCAAAGCTGATCAACCTTCAAGATATTCGTCAACCCAAATATCCATATATCTGGTGCTCCGCATAGATGAAACGCTGAAAGAATACCGCATACTCTCCGAGGCCAGATGAAAGTTCTCTAAATGGCTTATATTTTACAGACTGCGCTATTGTTCAATTCGATAAAGCGAAGTTAAGAGTTGGGTAGCACATTTGTATATTAGAACAACTGAAAGGTTGACGATTTGGAAATAGCAGTGAGGAACCAGTCAGATTACAATGGACGGTATCGATTGCCGCACGCGTAGCGCCGCGTCACGGCAACGTCGGGATAAAACTGGCTCTAATAGCTACTTCCAACCATAAACCAAGAGGGAAGTCGCTCTCCCGCGCCAACAGTCACCGTCCACCTGACTTAATGTTTGGATGATATGTGCTATGAAAGGCTGGTAATGGCTCAGAGCAAGCAGCAGGAATTGGTGATTGTTCGAAGTCATGCTAAAGGACAAACTTTAGGGGCAAATTTCAGCCTCGGGGGATTCAAACCCATACTTGAGCTTCCAATACTTCTTAACCATTACCCAAACAAAAATCATAAAAAAACAGCAAAGATAATCAAATTACAAGTGGCACTACGCCCATTCATTCACTGCATTTTAGGTCACATACAAGACTCGGAAGCGAAGCTGGGCCTGTTTCCTTAAGATTAGTCGCTACACAACGGACACATACAAAATAGGAAACGTACGCATGAACATTCCGCTGTGACCCACTTTTAAAATATATGATTTCAAATTGAATTAAATCGTAAAGGCAGAGGAAAAACAAGTGCATTTTTGCAAGTCCAAGCCAAATTTAGAAAGAAATAAGAAGTCCTACTTTAAGAAAATGGCAAACCAGTCGAGCTCAAAGAGTTTGAAAAAAATCCAAGCGGATAAACGAGCCTGCTAAGTGAGGACCATCTGCACTGGTAGTGGTCAGATTGGCAACCGGTCAGAGCCGTGACGCTACCGCTCCGCATTGATGACCCATTGCGAATCCAGCTGATCCTTGGTTATTAAAAAAGAATTACTACTTCCCACTCGCTTCTCCTCCGCTACTTCACTCTCGAGTTGAGAAAGCTTTTGTTATGTTTTCGTGTTATTTACTTGCCCGTTTTGGGTACTGTTGTGGGTGAATGCTAGCTTGTTTTGCTTGACTTTATAAGTTAAATATCGGTCACTCTCTACTTTAAACTTACTGAATGAGCTCTATACTTATTTGATATCCTTTGTTGTTCGTATCTCGTCTAATCGCTTAGTATTGTTTGAATTTATAGCTTTCTGAGGAGTGCTGGGGCATGCTTGTTTCTGGTGGGAAACTTTGTTAATCTCCAGGTATTCTAGGTTTCGGGTGTAACTCGTAAGCAAAGATAACCTTATTTTGTCGATCTTGTTCCATGAACGAAACTTCAGGAAATGAACTTAAGGGAGTCGGTAATTCAATCTTGCCATATCCGGTTTGCGACCACATATTGATGTGACAAGCTCCGTACTACTCACTTTTCAGCCGAAGTATTTGAATATTTTTGTGTTGATGTTTACAGTGCTTAGAGATGTTTTTGGTAGGCTTATTTCAAGTGTTCCACTCATTTGGTGTTATTCTACGAGTACATTCGATGCGGAGGAAATCCGACATATTTCTATGAGCCTTACATTGAAGCGCTCCGATTCCCTAAGTCCTGTTAAAGCGTCCGTCAAAAAATGGAATATCAAATTTCATCATTGGTGCTCTGTAAGTGAGCAATATAGAAGTGCTTGTCTAGTTGTAATAGCCTATTGGATCGAGTTGCAGCCAGATTCTTAAGAATTCACGGATTAAGTATAAAAATTAGGTTGAGAAAGCTTATTCACATGGATGTAAATCGGAATCGAGAAGAAAAATCTACCAACAACCATCACAGAGGTGGACATTGGCTCTATGCAACACCCCGCCGACAGGAGAAGTCCTTTAAAAACACTGTAGAAGATCATATTCTTGATCTTCTGCATGTTTACCTTCCCAGGAGAACAACATGCATATGGGCAGCTTGTAAGAACAGTCCTTTCCCTTTGAAAGACAATCCCAGAGGGCTCCTTCGGCTTAGGGAACACAACAAATAGTTTCCAGAATTGACAAATCGTGCTTTTTCGTTCCTTTAGCGATGAATTTAAGTATGAGCCCATGGTGGTCCTAGCTCTCGTATAGCATTACTTGTAAAAAGTCACATTTGGTACCAGTAATACTAATTTGAACTCAATCTCGATGCTCTTTTAAGGGGTTACCCTTTCTAGGATTTCACTCAAACAGTGAACCCCCGGACATTGATATTAGACTCTGAGTTAAGGTGCATGGCCGACATGCCTTGTACCTATGCTACAGTCATAGGGAATAGCCCCACATCTCGAGGGATGGTTTCACCTCGTTTTCGATCTCTTTATCAGCGTTAGTGCCAGGTTATAGCAATGACCAGGTTGATGCTCTAATGCCTTACCTCCCTCTTCCTCACCCCAACATTTTTGGACAAGCTCAAAGTCGAAAATATCGAAGGAAGGGTCATGAGCGCATTGGAGTCAGTTTATGTTGGAGAACGAGCTTTTGCGTTGTGTTGTAGGAGTCGGGCTACCAAGCTCACCCCTTCAATTACGTGTGCCAGTCCATAGACTAGCTTATAACGTTTAGAATCTCTGTCGAAGCGAGCTATCGCCCCTTCCCTGTTCGATTCCTTTTTTCTCCTTTTTGTTTGTTTCTTCAGCTGTATGACCATAAACGACGATCTGGGGAGGGGGACGCAACACCTGGAGACAAGCATAGCATAAGCAGAGAGCACCTTGCAGTGGGAAGGAAAGCTTGGCCCACACCTTCATGCGCAGGTGCGCCGTGCGGTCGCCTCTTTTATGTAACGGTTATGTTTGGCTATGTTTTTCGACAAATCTAGTTCGATTTGGATGGGTAACGCCCGATCCGGGTCATTTCATACTGCGGTGGTGACGCCACGCCACATACCGTTGTCCATCGAACGGAGCGAATCCGGAAGTCGAGATGCTTGCTAAGTTCGACCAGTATCCTACTTTTCCAATTGAACAACCATTAAACACTTTTTCTTGTTTTAATGACTATTATTTGGCTTGGACGGGACTGGAGAGTAGTCGGTAATAAAAACGCTCAATAGAGAACTCCAGAAAAAGACCATGCCATGGGGGATTCATGTTTCCTCCACTGCTCATTCTGTTCGATTGAGGTTGGGATGGCTGTTCCCGTTGTTCGTTCCCTATCTGCCAAGTAATCGCTACGCGTATCGAAAAACACCACCTGGTACGGATCCATGGAGTTAGAATCAACGTGAAGGAAACGCAGTATGACAGAGAACTGAAGGCACAGTTACCGCGATTAGTCTCTTAGCAAATGAAAGGAAACTCCCTTGTCACTGTCCTAGAGCTTTTCTTTGGAGAGTTTTCACTATTTAGTTAGAGATGATATAAGGTAAAACCTTAAAGTTTCTGGGCGTTAATCCATCCTGTCTAAAGGATGCGCCATGTATTTGTCTTCCATGCAGAATCGTAGTGGCATTTTGAATGCTGATGTGGCCTATACAAAGGTTTGCGGTAACCAGCCCATGTACGAGTCAATGCTTATTATCATTCCAGACGAGTCTTGCACCAATTAAACCACCCTAGTAGAATGACAGGCTTGGTTGGCATAGAGGATCGGTCTGAGAATCGAACCCGTGAACATAAGTGCGTGATAGTGCGCTACTTGCCACTATACCATCTACAAGCTGAACTAAGTTCAGCACTGTGCCAATCGTTCTTCTTCAGTTCTCTAATCGGCTTTGTATCGCGTGTCGGGGCCCTCTGTTGTTGTTCGGTCTTATGGACTTTTGTAAACACCACTTGTAAACAAGCCTCGGAACTGCCAAGTTCTAAAACATTCTGTATTGGAGGACGAGCGTAGCTTCTATGTACGAAATGTAGCGTGACGCAATGATGCATAGGCCTATTGTATGCGGAAGTCGCAATAGCATAGTATTGGTTGTATATATGCTTTGGGTTTCTTACACGAAGTCATCGATTCTCGTCTTTTTTGAGTATTCGAGGAGATTAATCAATGAGAGTCTGGCCGCTTTCACCAGCTTGTTCGAAGTGCAGCGACACAACGCAGGCTCTGTTGCTCAACTTCTATGACTTCTGGGTCGTGACTTTCCTTCCATGTAAATACTCATGCATGCAAGAGCAGCTGGCGTTCATTCTCCCCCACAGTATGATTATTATCTGGATTTTCTTGAAGCGCGTATGCAACAACTTTGTACTTAATTGAGGTTTATGATTTATGAAACGAGTTAGAAGCGGGCGTATGCTGTCATATGATCCTTATCGATTTGGTTAAACATCAATATGCTGTTTCAGGTGTCCCAGCAATACATATCAATCTAGCGACTTGCGAGAAATAGGAGGGAATGCGGTTCGAGGACATTCTGACACCTCGGGTTCGTTGAAAGTTTGTTATTCCACTCTTTTTCTATCTAATGTAATTTGGCTTTTTGTGCTTCTTAATTTAAAATCTAGTTAACTGCAGACAACCATTTCCAACTGAACCTAGAAACCAGCTGACGTTTGTTTTATGTCAGTTTCCTTTTACAAAAGAGCAGAAAATCAGTGCAAGTCCAAATTTTACCGTAATCCCGGCGATTTTCATATTGCTGCAATGCAGAATGTTGATCAGTAGCCCATATCAGTTGAGCAATAGTAATAGGAAATGTAGTAACAAGATTACGGTAGAATCTTGAGATTTGTTCTCTACCGATTCATTTTACTCAATGACTGTTCTTGTTCGGCTTATGGATGGAAGCGACTTGAAATCGTAATCATCATACCTCTAGTAATGGGAAAGTCTGCTGTGCCTTCACTAAATGAAGATTTATTTTACTTTTAAATTTGCATTGATCATGCATGCTTTGTGGCTTGACCTATGATGACTGGCTTCATCCTCAGTGAAATTCGAGCCGATTGATTGTTCTGGCTTTTCATCTTTTACATTTATTATGTATTACCATCTCATTCTTCTCATTATATCTTTATTCGTCGCTGATTTTGGAATACAAGAAAGATTATGATTTGATACAGTTCGGGGACTCCATCTCGTTCAATTTATTTGGATGCAGAGTTTGAGTAGCTGTATTTGAGGAACCCGCGTTGGAGCCCAAGATCGTGGTGCGTGTAACACTGGCCTCCTTTTGGGCTTTTGCTAATATCTCCAACGAAAATCTTCAACCAATATGCAGCTATTGCGATGAGATTGGACCCTCTCCTGATCCCTGTGGGTACTGGTTTAATGGACCGAGGTGGAAGTGGGTAATACTCATTGAAAACAGTAGCCTGGCTAAATACTAGGAGACGCTGAAAGTGTTCACGACTACAGTGTATGACTAACTTCTTCAATCACGTAGTGGCCAAGATAGTTGGAAAATATGACTAGGAGATGGTAAGCCATTCCTAACAACTACGCGCTGACCACGTGCTCTTTGAATGCAGTATGTCTTTGCTTTCTCTAACACGAAGGATTACCCATCATAGTGAATGATGGGCGTATCTCGAGATCGTTTTTTCCCTACTGACTTATTCATGTCCTTAAGGGCGCTGATAGCTTTGTACCTATGAAGCGGCGGAAAACATTCTGTGGTAAACTGCTATTGGAAGGCATTTATTCCATACCTTCCTTACGTTTACTGACTGGAGAGACGTAGAATATCAAAAAACGATTAGTGCTTTCGGAAGTTGTGAGGATTTCCATTTTTAGGTTGATTTATATGTATGTGAAACACTTTTTCCTCCGTTTCCCTACTTGCTTATCGTTGTTCTCATCTGTCAACCCTCTCCGCTCACCATTGTTCTGCCTTTCCTTTCCTTTCCCCTTTCCTAGTTTCACCATTGCATTTTCAACTTGTCCGGTTACTTTCCATCTCGCTGCTTCTCACGAGTCAATCTAATCTTCTGTATCTTTCTGTACTTCTGTACTTTGAACTTTTTCCCAAATTTAGTTCTTGCAACATTCTCTTTTTTGGCTGTTTTGTTTTTTCCTCTTTCCGTTCTTGTCATTTTGCTCCCTATTGAATCTCTTTTATTTTCGACCATAGCCGTCTGGTTTCAGACTCGTTATCGCTGAGTTCTTACTGCCAGCTCTCGTACTTTATTTGACGTTTCTGCCTTTTCTCCTCCCCTCTCACCCATCTGGTCCTTCTCTATGCCTCATTTGCTTAGGCCCTACTGGGGAATTCTCGTTCTGAACCTAATAGCCATTAAGCCATTTTTTATCGTTCTGGTTTGTTTTCTACATTGGTTTCTATTCTTTTAGCTCTTTTGGTTGTTCTCCATCCCTATTCATATTCGTATGATCGATAGTAAATTCGAAAAAGCGTCTTCGTTTCTTTCTCGTTTGAATGGAGAGATCCGTAAATTGCGTTATTTCGGACAATTCTTCAAAAATGACTTTCCTTAGTAATGCATTGGCGTCCGACACAAGGACATTCTGAAGGAGAACGCGAGGAAGCGCTCCCGAGTGCCGAATTGCATCCCATCATGTCATCCCATCAATTCATTCCGGCTAACATTCGTTCTGCTTCTCTGGACTTGTAGTAATGTGATATCGTGACATTGCTAGATCAAATGAAGGTTTTCAAATTTGAATCCGAGTCACCCTCAGCTCTCTGGATACTGTCTTCTTACTGGATTCAATTACTTCTTGACTCCATACGATTTTCTGCCGCAATGCTTTCCTCACAAGACGTCTATAAGCCCCTTTTTCAGGGCTAGATTGGATTAGTGTTCACTACATTTAGCAAAGATTCTCCTTATTTGCACAGCGCCCTTCAGGATATGCTGGAGAGCTTGGCATCGATCGCAGGTTTTTCACATAAGGGGCCCACGTCGACCTAATGCGTTTTCTGTGCCCAGCGCATGGCAAAGTTTCGTCGTGGGCTGTCATCCAATCTTCGACGTTGTTTTCTTCCAGGGAGTGTTGTCCTCCTCGACTGGTGGTAGTACGAGAAAGTCGTAATCGGAAGTGAGGGGACGACTTGCCTTCATAAGGTTTATACCACATAATTCTTTTGAATGCCATATGAGTGGATAACTGCTACGAGTTCAGTTAATTGGCCCTTTCGCGTTCAACGAATGCTGGGATTCCCGTCCACTGCATGCCTAGCCTTGCCATATTGGTCCTTTTCGATTCGGTGGTAGGCTTATACACAATTCTCAACTGGTTGATGCATATTTTCTTGGAACACAAAGTGCCTGGCCCCTGCTATGAAGAAATCGCTTAGAAGGGCAACTGAAGCAAACATGGTTACATTCCAGGTTCGTAGAGGAGGAGCCAGCCATGCGTTCCCATTGTTCATCGATATTGCTACTTCATGCTGCTCCTCAAGTTCTTCAAAATTGCTTCAAATTGCTTTTGTCCTTTTGTCGTTTTATGCGCCCTTACTTCTTCCCACAATTCTCGTTTTTCGTGCTTGCCAGTGAATTCGAGTCTAAAATAGAAATTCTCTTTGGTTACTGGTTGATTTTGGAGAATTACCAACACATTATCGAATCGAGAGGCGATTCGTAGCGGCAGGGGTGAAATTCTGAGTTATTGAGGGAGATTGGCTGCAAACGCAAGCAGTTGTTAGTTTTTAAGAAAAAAGTGCTCTTTCTATATATGGAATCTCCATGGGGGCCTCGACGTTGTGCAGCTGACCACATAAAAACGAATATCGTAAAAAGTTTCCCCATTGGAGAACTTTTGCCCAACATGTGCTCGTAGGAGTGCTCTACTGGCTTGGAGCTTAAATGTAGTTGGGGATATTTGGGGATATTGTAGTCCACTTGTGAGAAACTTGTGGGAAATACAAATGAGAATTGGATTTTCTTGAATTTGTAGTCACCTGCTTTGAGAATGGAATGATTGTAGGTTTCTGAGATCTTTCCCGATTACGGAGGTTTCGATTTGTGCGTAGGACAGCTGCTGCCCTTCTCCCGTGAGTGGCATGGGTTCATGGTTTCTCTCTTACCATAGACCCGAATTAATTCCGGGGAATGAACTCTCATAGGAGGGCGCTATGATTTAATAATTCTGGCAGACCTCTGGGCACGCTTATTCCAGTTCTTATTTATTTTATGAATTATTTCCACTTTTTTTCTTACTTTCATTACTTCGTCTACTTATGAACAGCTTTGTTCTCCCGGAGTCGAAGATTTGGCTGAGCAATAATTCCCAGAGCATCCCTTGGTGATTTCATCGTTCACATAGTGAAAACGAGATTAACAGGAATCTTCTTGGAGAACATTTCGCTCATGTCCCATAAAAAGTAATCGGCAGATGAGGAAGCCGCAACCAGAATGTGGAGATAGATGTCGTCTACGGCAGCCTCCATTACTCGCCTCGTTAGGCCCTATCACGAAACACTCAGTACATTCCCCATCCCTTCCTTTCATCACTACCTGGGCAGGAACCTCTTCCATAGATTGTCATTTGTCAACTGAATTGATCTTTGCTCTAAGTTTGGACCCTTAAGTACCGATACTGGGTTGTTATGTCGAATGGGCAAACATGGTTTAAAATCACCTATTCCGCTATTCATGAGGATTGTGCTACTGCTTGGATCGTGCTCCTGCTCCACTTACTTATCGTTAGTACAAGGATTTTGGTTGTTTGATGAGTTTTTCCCTTTCCCTTTTCCCTAGCTTTCTACGTTCTCAAATCCTTCCTACTCTGAGAAGATTTTCCCCTTTATCTTAAGTGCAGCCAATCCATATGCTTGGTTATGCCTCAGTCGGATAAACGCTTCATTAATTACTCTATTCGTTTTTACTGCTTTATTCCTCTATCCATATCTGGCTTGGGCATTTGGTATAATAGATATTCGATTTTCCAATGCAATTCCGTCCCTCTCCGTTTATTCGCTAAGTTTCTAACTTCATATGCTGGCTGTTCATCTAACTATCATTTCTAAGGATAATTCTGCCAAATCTACCATTAAGTGTCATTCTGATAGAAACTGCTCATTTTTAGTCAAATAGCCATTTTAAAAACTATAAGCTCTAGCTCCATCGTGGGGAATCGAATGATCTCAGGAAATGTCCTTGCCAATACCCACCTGGGCAGCTAGCAAGGACTTTCCTATTTTGCCATTGTGGATCATTGCAAAAGTTGTTCCCTTTTCTGACTTCTAAAAAACCTCTCGTTTTTGGGAATTTCTTTCTCCCAATGGCTCTCAGTTGCACTTGTGATAAAGTATGTGCGTGCATTCCAGGCAACTAGAGCCGGACAAGGCGGGGAACCTGGGTGAGCTCGTTCTGATGGGGGAATGACGCATGAAATTCGATATTTCCCATGAAATTTTTCGACACGGGCAGCGCCAAAGCAGCGGAGATGTTCTGGTGTTCTCAAGTGTTTCGAGCATGCCCACTAAGCCGTCTTTGTCGTGTTCAGCTGTCTCCTCTTCCACAGACGTTGAATAGTAGGCGATTTATGATACCTTGGGGCTGGCCCAATGTCACGATCTCTTCAGAAATTTATTTTCTTTCTCAACAGACTCTCCTGGGCCAGCTACTACTAAAACCTATCCTTTTGAGGTTGATTTCTGTTTATTGACCCCACTTCAACGATATTGCATCCTATGCGCTCGACAAGGACTCACTTCAGATTTCGGACCATGATTAACCTCTTTGCGATCCTTCTCGTCATTCAGCTTCTTCTTTCTCGAATCTTACGTGATTTTGAGGAAACAGCGGTTATTTCCCCATTGCTTTTTGTTTTATTCACTGGTTGTTAAGGGTTTTGATGAGGAATGACATACTCCTCATATCCAGCATATACAGAGGATATATCCGTCGCTGGCTCGTTGTTGAGAGATAAAATATCAGGTTTATATGAGTCGATAGTAAAAAAGGAAAGACGATTTTCGGATGGCGAGCTAGCGTCTTCGCTACAACTTCTTATTAAGGTGGGTACGGTGGAATTACTGTATCCATATAGTAGCTAGCATTCAGCTGGTATGAAAGGGTCGCCTATGGCCAAAAAATCCCAAAATCCTAATGATGTATTCGTTGCAACTACCACAGCTCCATTCCAGCAAGTTTGAAATTCTGCAATTTTTCTTCTTTTCAATTTCACCTGTTGGCGGTTTCATAGTAACTGTTTTTATAAGTTTTACTTATCGATTTTCAGAGCCCAAAGGGGCTAGGACTTTTGAAGTTTGTGGGAGTAGTCATTAAGGGGTAATGATGTACGGCGCTGACGAGCCTTGGAAGTCAGTGCATGTAACTGAATAGGTAAGCGGTTCCCAGTATCTATACTTCGTTCGGAATCAGACTATCCTACGGGAAGTGTGGCATTCTGGGCTTTTCAAAGAGGACGTTGGCCAGGGGTATCTATTGTTTTGGTTTTCAAGTTCATTTAATTCTAGTTAAATAATTGAAAAACTGTAAAAATCTTTTTTATTAGAACCTTTTTCTCCAAGTTTTTTTTTCTCTCAGGTAATTGTATACTCTAAATCTTGAACAAACGGATCCATCGTTGTTCAGGTGGATAAAGTGCAGTTGGTGGATCGCTTGGGTGTCGAACCGAATATTGTTGGGACGATACATGTAACCACTTCCCATATTATATTTCGCTCAGAAGATGGAACGAAGGAACGTTGGGTAAGTTCTTTTCACGGGAGATTACCCGCCCTAGTCCAGATCTCATTTTACAGTCTAAGTAAGCTTAAGGCGCTTGTACAGTTATGAATGTAAGCCAAAGCTTTCACGCGTAGTGGTGTGATTGATAGACGCCCATAATTTTGTTGTTTATATTTCTCTACTTGTTGAACTTATTCTATGTCGTGAAAGAGAACTCCTCTAGTATTTCAAATTTTTCATTGGATTATTTCTTCATCTTCAGCAACTCTATAAAGCAACCTTGTTTTGAACCTGACAATGAGTTTACTGTATTCTTTCTCCTACTTCTCCCCCTCCTCCCCCTCTGCCCACTCCTCCCCTATCTCCCCGCCTTTCCTCACCCACGCTTTCCTGTATCCTGTTGTAGTAATTTGATGGCTGATAAGAAAATGTTGATATTGAAGGATCTAACAAAAGAGTATTTGTAAGTCAAACAAGGGCAGCTCCATCTGCGGAATACCCTTGAAGAGGGAAAGGCTTATCCGAACTAGAGCGAATCCAAATATGGTTTTTTTGGAATCATGAAAGCAAATGTACCTTCGTATCACTGGTGGTATTTTCAGCGTTGGAATTGGCCATTTCCTATAATATTCCCACTTTAGGTAGCAAATGGCTTGATTGGTAGTGTCGAGCGTGGTCCTCTTTCAATTTCTGGTTGTCCTCTCATCATTCGATGCAAACATTTTCTGGTAAGTGTGTGAGGTCCGCAGATCGAACAAGCGGAAATATGACGCACTAGAAGGATATGAGGGTTAGGAGACATTGCCAATGTCTCTTAACTCTCTTACTCCCTCCTATGGGCGAACTGAACCTGAAGTACCTACCTAGTTACTGCCTTCATTATATCCCTACTGGTTTCAGGTCATTAATCTTCTTATACCTCGTGATAAAATCTGTCAAGATCTCTATGAAACGCTGTTGAAATGCTCAAAAACGGGTACGCTGCTTTCGTTTATATTATGAATTGTAAAAGTGATTTATCATGAGTCAAAAAATGAGTTAACGGACAGAACACTACACTAATGGCTCTGGTAGCCTTCCTTGATTCTACAGAATGAATGGTTTCAGTTAATGTAAACGAATTGCTGGCATTTGAAAGCCGCGATCTTCCGGAAGATGCTCGTGGATGGTCTCGGTTGGACTGGTCTGTAGAATTCACTCGGCAAGGTATTGATAGTGCATGGGTCGAAAGTGATCTCAATAAGGGCTATGGTGTAAGTTATCCCTCTCTTCCCTGTTGAACCTATTCTTTGCTACGAAGAAGAAGTTGTTTTCAGTGTTGTGATACATATCCCGAACGTCTTTGGGTACCTGTAGCTGCCAACAAAAGCATCCTCTTGGGTTCATGCCGTTTTCGTTCAAGAGGTCGATTACCTGTTCTCACATATTTCTATAGACCAAATGGAGCTACGATTTGCAGGTGAGCCCCAATTTTCTTCTAGTAAGAGAAAAGGGTTTTAAAGGAAATCACAAAATGTTTCTGGAAAATGGTATTTGAGCATCAGAGTTTCAGTTTTTGCTTTGAGCGCTCATGACGTTGTTCACAAGTTTTTCCTAAGTGCCACTTATCAATTCCTCAGCCAATTGTGTTCCTTCGCATTAGGAAGTCCACAAAAGAGGACTTCAACACGCCAAATTCAGAATTAGCTATGCCGCTGCCAGGGGAAATATTCATGAGCACTGGGAGCGAGAAAGACCTTGAATAACTTTGGGATAAGAAGAGCAGTTGTCCTGCACTTACCCCAAATTTAGCTCCCAGAGAGAATAACCTAATCAAGTGCTCTACACAACAGGATCCAAGGTTTTTTTTT
>UZAF01018797.1:0-29550 GCA_900617895.1 Haemonchus placei
TATCGCGCTAGTGACAGGACCCAACTAAGCACTCGCAAAAATCGTTGCGCGATTAGCCTTACATCAAGCGCAGGAACAGAACTTTCTGAAACACTGCTTTTTCTTTTTGCGAGCTTTTACATATCACCGCTATTCTTACTTATTTGAAAGTTTTCAGTCTGAAATGACCAGTCGTTTTCTTCTTTGGCCCTCTTCAATCCCATAAAATTACGCGGCAACTCTGGAAATTACTGAGAGTAAACGCACAGTGTTGCTTTACTAGATGCCTACTCTCCAGCTCATGCGATCCTCAAACACAGAGCATGCTGGTGAGCTAGCCGGAAACATCTGAAAGGGGCAAAGTGGGGCATAAATCTCTCAAACAACAACCGAGAAAGGGAGTGCACAGGCATTAGTTTCTTAAAAATTTCAACATTCAAAACTAACTTGCTGCCTCTCATGTTCCCACTCCTCACGATCCATCGTGTTCTGCTCGACGAGATCTTCCACTTCAACCTTGTGCTTCACACTTGTTTCTTGCAGCCTTTCCCTGAAGGGCACTTCGTTAGGAGCATGCTGCACCATGCAGTAACAATGAAATCATACTTGAGTTCCGCAAGCTCCCTATTGAGGCTTTGTTTCTCATCTCCCAACTTCTCGTGCATTTTAGTCAACTGATCTACTCGAACCTCCCAATCTTTCACGAGTTTTTCGCTACGAGTCTGAAAAACGAACTTTGAAAACAATTGAGAAGCACTCAAAACTCGAAACTCACTGGCAAAAACTCACCAATTCGTCTTGCGTCTCTCGAAGTTTTGAAACCCAATCTTCTTCGAGTTGCTTCTCTTTGAGAATTAGGCTTTCCTCATAACGTGACCTTTCTTCTTTTGTCAATTCGTCTTTCTTTTGTATTTCAGACTGCAGCATTTTAACTTGCTCTGCAATTCAGCCAATTCATGGTCAGGTTCTACAGTAATCACTTTGAAAACTTATGAAAGGGGAAAAAACTTTGGAGTTATTGAATGCTAAAGTCAAAAATGTTTCATTCTCCCCTTCAATTTCACTGTCATTTCTTATCACTTCCCGACAACAATAACGCAGCCTAGCATATTGCTCCGTCCTCGAGAGGACACGGATTCCTACTGCAGTGGCAGTATAAGATTTGCGAGCGGCCAAGGTCTAAAAAGTAAATCAACCCTAAAGCAGCCAGCCAAGTGGTGATGATTCTACCCACTTGCTACACATCGAAGGATTTTGTAATCGCCAGTATATTCATCATAACAAGATCTTCGAATGTGATTGAGTTTCTATTTTGCAGTCGTCACCCTTACCCCACTGTAAAACAGCACGCACTGTCAAAGCCAGAGCCTTTGCAGCATCGTTTTTCGGACCTTCCAAGTTTTCCAATACCCATCAATTGTTGCAAGCTAGCTTGTTTTCAGGAGTGAAGGTACCTTTCAGGTCATCGATTTGCACGTCCTTCTGCCTTCCTTCGTTTGTGAGGCGATCGAAATTAACACGGAAATCTTCCATAATTGAAAGCTTCTCATCGTCCTTCAAATAGCAGATGTTCGTAAATTGAGGCCAAAACTCAGGGCAACGAAAAAGCTTAAAACTGACCTCTGCACGTCTCCTCTCTGCGTCACCTTCTGCCTGTACAATACGACCGTTCAATGTGGCAATCTCATTTCTCAGAGAAGCAATATCGTCCTGCAGTGCATCACGTTCTCTGAAATCACTAGGATAATGTAGAAAATGTGTTTGAAGCCCTTCCCTGGCTTTTCTCCAAGAAAACGTCTGCTTCGTCGCTGTTATAACTGGAATGTAAGTTGGCTCACAGAAGGCCTGAGACAGTACCTAACTCAATACTGATTATTTTCGAGTATTGCCCACAAGTTAAATTCATGAGTGAGACCTCATATGCCTTCACTAGGGTTTTGATGATATTATCCTAATAGCTTTAGCACTGACATCCAAGGCCATCCTCCGCACTGCTCCTCTGATCTCGTCAATGCTATTGAAACTTTCCAAGCTTTCCTCTACTTCATCTTTACTACACATAGGAATAAGTGTGCTAAGCAGCTTTTCGGCGTCTGGCATAAGATCACACTCTTAGAGTGCTACCAGCGCTACCGTGATTCCGATTGGATAGCGCCTAGCGACAGTAGGTCCTTAGGAGGACAGTAGTAATTTCGGAGACGATGTCGTCTACAGTAGAAAGGAACAAAGAGAAAAATTCATTAATCTACTACAATTCCATCTGTCTTAAAAAACACGCACAGGAGATCAGTTCTACCATTGAGAGGAATCAGCAATGAATTGAAGTTATTTCAAGACAAATCAAACCGGAATTGCCGAACCGCTAACAATATCTACGTAAGCACTTCTAGTGACTTCTATGAAAGCGTTAATAGCAAAAAAAAAATGCAACTCCGAATACAAATGTACACTAACCAATTATCATAAGCTACATCGTAAATATCCGCACCTCTTCACTTCTTCCACTTGTTTGAGCATTTCAGCGCATTCATCAGTCTTCTCTTTCGTCAAATTCTGATGATGCTCTAACTGTTCGCGTACAATCCTTGTTTCTTCAGCGTCCTGAAGAATTAGGACCTCAGTAATGATGAGAGGACGAAGTTCGGACAGCACGAATACAGGTTTTGGAATCTTGTCTTATACCGAAGTCTTATCCATAATTCGCCTACCTAGTAAGACTTTTGGATCGCGTACCGGGCTAAATAACAGCAGTTAACGAACATTAGTTCCCAGTGAGTTTGACATGGTCTCGAATTTAGTAACCATGACGGTTCGACAGTTCTTCAACAAAAACCTAATGGGAAGAAGCCCTTTCCCATCAAACTGGAGTTACCTGAACCACCCAAAATACTCTCCGATTTCCCAACCCCAATTTTTCCTTCGAAGCACTAGCTCTCAAAAGAACATATGTTGGTGAGCTCAGTTGTCCTCCTAGGTCCTCGTAAGGAAATGGGGGAGGGGTGTCGGAAGCAGGACTATTGCCAACTCTTCCTAATGCACTTTGAAATTGAATGGCCGCTAAAGAAGAAAGGAACGACGCACCGATTCCAGCTTTTCTTGTAGCATCCTCACAGAATTCTTCAACTTTTGAATATTCTGCTCATGAGTGACGTTCAACTGTTTTGTCTCCTCCAGACGCTTTTTCAGCTCTGAAACAAAAAGTGAGTTCCAAAAGCCATTTACGGACGGCGGTTTGAGCAAACTAGCGAGGTTTTCACCTTCTTCGGATTGGTCAGCAGACTCGACTTTTTCATTGAGTTGGTCGATTTCGGTGTGGAACTGCAAGATTTGCTCTTGGAGCGATTTGTTCTCATCAGATAGCGTCGCATTCGAGGTACGCTGTTCATCAAGTTCCAGTTCCAGTTGCTGTTTTTTAGCCATCAATTCATCACATCGTAAAGAATGTTCAGCAATTTCATTGTCTTTGCCATCTAACTTTGACAACTCCATGTCAAGCTGATCTTTCAAACTTGACAGCTTCTCTTCCAGGCTGGTGATAGTAGACTCTAAAACAGCTAAGTTGAGTGAGACTTCCCTTCGGCTTGAAATCTTAGCCAACCTCTTTCTTCTGACGTCTTCAGGGATGCCGCATGTTCCGCTCTGAGATCTCTTAGCTGCTGACGAAGGGCGTCCGCTTCCGTACGTCCCCGATCCACCTCTGCTTGCATACGATTAAGACGCGAACGCTCCTGGAATTTCGATCGTTAGTGAGTGCCACAGAAAGAGAGAGTGCTCTATGAAATTATTCTTAGCCGTTTGCCATTCATGGATAATTTTTTGAAAAAAATGAAAATTTTTCGGTATCAGAAACAAATGGGCTTGGGCGACTATGAACCTCATTGATCCTCTCTTCCAAGTCGTTCTCGTGCTTCGTGTCTCTGGCTGCCAACTCATCACGATGATTCGACATCAAGTTTTCGATGAATTCCTTATGAGTTCTGGAAACCGAGAATATTTCTGACACATCCTTGACTATATCATAACTACTCTACCTGTGTGTAGTTGCTAGAGTATTTTGCATTGTACTCAGCAGGGTCTCCTTCATGGTTTTCTCCTCTTCAGCGGCTTGTAGACGATCTGTGAGGCGGCGAATATCGTGGCCCATTTGCAATAACTTCTGCTCTCTTAAATGTTATGATTTGGAGGATTTCTTCATAAGTCCACTAGAATCGTCTTGGTACACCTCTCCGCTGCTTCTTCTTCCCGTCTTTTCCCAGTGTCTCTCAGAGATTTCTTCTCCTTCTCATGAAGCTCAATCTGTTTCTTCAGTCGATTGACCTCTACCTCAGCTTGCTCTACCCTAGAAACAAAACACTTGAAACGAGCTTTCCACGCCTTCAGAAAAAGGCTCACCGTGAATTTGCCTCTCGAACTTCTGCGGACTTCGTTGAAAAGGCTGAACGAATCCTGCGAACTGTGTCATTGACCGAATGCAAGTAAGCTGGAAAGTGAACTCGTCCAAAAACTGCTCTTGTGGATAAAACTACGATTTTGTGAGGAAATGGTCAACTTTCTGGTGGTTTGTATATGATGAGGTACTTTCACATGCAAAAAACAGAAACTAGATGGAATGTTCAGTCTAGGGTGTTGTTTTACTAAGCAACTGTCTGAGCGTAGGTCTTTTCTGGGATGATTCCGCTTGGTCAACTCATCATACCACCTCTGGTAAGTCACACTGATGGAAAAATCATCTGAACTCACATGGACTTTCACTGCGCGTCCGAGGTCGTTGCGGTATTGAGCTAATTTCAGTCATGCTGCTGATCCGGGCGAAGGCGCTTTCCATTTCCTCATTCCTATCCTTCGTTCGATTCAATTCATCCTGAAGTCGCTGCACCAGACGCACCTTCTCCGACAACTGCTTGTCTGTCTAAATTGAAAATAAGATTTTTCAAAAAGAAAAAGCTGGGAGAAATACGAGCAAGTCTTTGCTATGAAGCAGTTCATAACGATCAAGCACGGAATGATATTAGGAATGTTCGCCCTCAAAGCGTGAATTTGCAACGTAAAGGATTTATCCTTGCAAAGGTACTACACACGGTTGGAAGTACGCATGTATCGAACCCATTGTTCCCTAAGACAGCACAACAACCCTTACTTTAAAGTGATCTCTATCTGTCTGTTTGACGGTCTGGCGTCAAATTCGTTACAACCCTATGAAACAGATGGAAAGCCGGGTCAAGTCTTTATGGATGAGGCATAGCATGGCAGGCAAATGAACAGGAAGCATTTAAGCTCGCGTATTTTTGCTTGAAAGGGGGAGAACACCCAGTGAAGTAAAAGGTGTCAAGAGCGAAACTTCCCAATTCGCCTCAGCCTAGATTGGGGTAAAAATGGGCAAAAGTTAGTTAGCAATTAAAAAGTGAAAGCAAAGCCTTCACTTTCTGAGATGCCCATTATAATGCCTGCAGATCTCCCTAATACTCACGCTGACATAGGCTACACCAAAGTAGAGTTACGGTTATACATAGTTACAGTAATGGAATGGTATAATGCGATCATCAGTAAACGAGACACCATTCGATGAGAACTGATTCGTTATGTAATACTGCGCAGTGGGAACTCACCTCGATTTGCGTACTTGACAGGGCTTCATATTTCATCATTACTTCTTCAAGCACCTCGTCTTTCTCCTTTGCCATTTTTGTTCGCAATTCGTTGTTCTACAAATAGAGCGCAAATGATGGCAACAATCTGAAGGAAGATCCTGGTCCAAACCTTGAACTCGGCATGCCGGATCGCTTTCTTCATCACAGCCGCACATCTGGTGAACTCGGTCAATTGCTTGTCCAAATCGCTAGCGGTTGAAGTATGCAGTTCCCGAACCTGCAAAGAATTTTCGTATACAATATATGGCGAGCCGCGCGATAAGCATCCCTTTTTTGTATTCTTCATTATTTTCATTTCGGCATTTTCATTCGAACAAGAAGTCACAGAAAGACCCTCTAACTTAAAATATCAAAAAGCCGCCTTCAAGCGGCAACTCATAACGTGTATTTCACATTGACGAACCGAAAAACTCGAGAAAAAGTGAAAAAAGGGGTGAGCCGGCTGATACACCGCGACCAGCAGCAGAAAATGCGCCACAGCACACCGTGGTATTTTTGAGGAAATTGGATAGTGCAAGCATTTTAAAAAATTGGAAATTGGTGTATTCAGAAAAATATAGGGCTCCATAAAAGTAGCAAAATGAAGGGTTGGGCGATGGTTCATCCTCTACAGCCTCTAAAACGCCATGAGAACTCCTCCGCTTTGGGTCTGTAGTACGTCGGATAACTCAGTTTTTGGTTATTTCATCGTGAACGGTACCTTCAAGCAAGGGGATTAACAGGAATATATGGTGGTTTTTAATCAAACAAGGATCAATTTTGATTTTGTTCTACAATAAAAGCTCGTGCTGCCACAGAAGCAATTAACAACCCAAGTCTTAACGACGAGAAGAGAAAGCGAACCCCAAGTGATTGGAAGGGAAAATCAATCAGTCAATTGCGAAATTGGATTATACCCACCTTCCTTTTTATGGCGGTGAATGCCTTCCACAGCTCGATCAACTGACGATGTTGTTGTTCTGCTTGGTTGCGGTACCTCTGAAACTATTGATGTTGAATGAATTGAATAAAAAATAGAAAGGAGGATTCATAAATTAGAAATTAAGTAGGAAGTATTTTTTATTCTGCACAAAGCAAACCTCAGCAATAACATTACCAGTAAGTCCGCACGTAAAAGGAAGAAAACCAATGAACGCATCAAAGTAGTAAAGGGAAAAAAGCATGTTGGCATCAGAAATCTCGCGGGCAATGTTCCCACACATTTTACAAAACCAAAATTTGTGAAGAAAGGGAGGCTAAATGAGTCGAAGAGATGAATGCGAATTAAAGACCTCAATTAGCAAAGTGTACAGCAAAAGTGATAGAAAAAAGGTTCTGATAAAACCTGACTAGAGATGGAGAAAGAGGGGCTTCGCTATGAACAGAGAACTGACTACAATTTGACCAGAATAGTAACTATTGCCCTTATTTATAGGCACAATATTGATACAACAATCGTTTTCCCTTAGCAACGAACGATTTCTCACATTCTTGCCAGGATTCAAGTTTGAGCTCACAGCGAATAAAGGGAAAGTGATGAAAAAAATTATATAAACGATGATGAATGAAGTGAGCCGAGCGGCCACATAAGTAAGGTGACGCTTAAAGAAAGACAGGCATTGCACCGGAAATTGGAATGTAATGGAGAGAAATGACAGTTTAGGTTAGCCGTAAAAAATACAAATAGAGAGAAATCGAGTAGAAATGACTGCCAGGAAAGCTAGGTTACCCTTAAATGAATGGCCGAAAGTGAAATTCAAAGTCGCACAGAGATGTCAAGGCAGAAAAGGTTGAAAACCGGCGGCAAGGTAAGGACTGAATACAGGTGTGCTACCGGAGCGCTACCTCCCAAGGCAGGTTAAAAATCAGACAGTCAACTGTGAGTATGATGGAATGCGATATTATTTCTCGTAAATGAACCAAGAAACTGGGCCCATCTATTCCATCTATGAACCTTAGAGCAACGCCCCTCCTGTAGACACTAAGATTGGCTGCAACACTTGGTTTGAATAGATGGGTCAATATTCCCATTTTCGGCTGGAGTAAGATTAGTAATATTCTCAACTTTTCATTAGAAGAGAGCTGTGAGTATTTGATATAGCCACTCCGTACAAGTTATGAATTCATTAGTATATTAAAACGCTCAGAACATCCGTAACGCTGATGGTGTTCATGAGAGGGCGGCCATAATTGCCGTCGCTAGGCTATTACCATTACCCCCAGCTGCTTTATATGTGGTAGTATCGGAAATTCTATGCGTTCCGTGAGTCAGATCTAGAATGCATCCACTATATGGAAGGAAGACGACCATTACTGGTTAGTAGTTGATGAGTGGAAAATCCACTTCCGTTAGGCTTCTTTACGTTTAATAGAATCCCAAGACTTCATTTATCCCAAGTGATACTAATAATAAGGTTCCTAAGGTATATTCAAAATGCTGCAGCCCATTTGATTTCAAGCCTCTTTTCATTATCACCAAATGACATAAAGGATGACTACAAGCGCAGTGAGTCGACTACGTCGCGTCACCGAGCAGAGAGCAGAGCACCTGTTGTTAGAGAAAGCGTACTGGTAATGAGTTTGTCGTCGTAAGTAAAGTTTATGGCTGACGAATCATTCCCAATGAATGAGAAAAACAATTAGCATGACAAGGATAACTTCAGAGAAATAGTAAGGCCTGAGACTGATAGGACAGAACGTTTCCCATTCAACAACAACGGTTCGGAATGTGAGATCGCCTACGATTAACGCGAAATGCTTCGAGCTTAGCATATTTCCGTGACTCGTGGCAATAATTCATCTGCATATTTACAGCTTGAATTCGCTTTGCCGTCCTCCAATGTAGGATGTGTCTGCTACCGATGGATGTGATGGAAAACCAGGACTGAGTGCTGGGGAAGGCACAGGGTCAGGATTAAGATAGAGTCAAGCAGGAAGTGGAAGTGTTAATAGGTTTGAAACCGTATGTCGTAGTAATCATAATATCTAGCCAATAATTGACGCATGCTACGTAGCTATAACTTCATAGGAAGAAGAGAGAATCGATAACTACACAGATAATAGAGAGTACTACTATGGTGTGAATGATTTTCGGCTCCAAGTATGAATAGGTTAGCTCCTAAGACCCGGACCAACCAATCACATCGAAATTGAGATAATCTTTTTCTCTAGAACTCTAAGTAATCATCAGCCTGTACGCCTTAGACTAGAGACTCATGACTACGAAGCAGTTAACACGGCCTACGTTATGCGGTAAAATACACAATCTGTTCAACAACGACGAATAAATGGACTGTGACGGAGGACTTATTGCAGCTATTTTATCGCAGCCTGCTCGTTCAGAGCTGTTCGGCCAACGTTATTCACGATCATCCATTCAGGCTTAAGTATCTCACAAGTAGTCAAACACTCGGTTGCCATTCGTTATCCACCTTTTTTTACAAGGCTTCCATGGTACTAAAGGGGTTTTCTTTTTGAACAGTCTTATCAAAACTTTGGGCTTTTCCAAATGCTGGTATCGATGGAAAATATAGGCCCAAATGGTACGTCATCAGCGCAACTCTGCCATCTGAAATTAGAGCATTGTTGGTAATGTGCAAAAAAAATTTGGCGGAGGTAGGAGACCTAGGGAACGGACAGCCCTGATCAATCTCAAGATAGATGTGAAGCCGAAACGGGATTTTGCTTTCAATAACTAAGAGATTTCCCGTAGGCGGAAACATGAGGTGCTATCCGTACCTGGGCAAATTGTATCTACTGATCCAATAGAAAAGTTCGTACATTGCAAGGAGGTTCCGAAGCATCAGTAGTGATCTCACGCCGATGGAGAGCGGCTGAGCGGCACACTCGATTGAACCCCAACTTGAAACCTTGGTTATTTCCTGTCAGTACTGTCTGTCACTTGATCTAGACCACGATCCCCTGGCATCACTTTCGCCAAACGAAACACCGCTGTGTACCTCCTCCTGTTTTAAAATGAATGCAAAAAGAGTAGTATGGCGGAACGCGGCCTCGAGTCATCATGCTTGAAGAAGTCAAAAAAGAGTGGAAGACCCCATCAAAGTCAGGGGTAGTGGGGTACTGCAGTCAGAAAATGTTCTGAATATACCTCACCGCGTTTTCAACTCGAAACCGCTCCCGATCATTGCGTTGACCTTGCTCAAGACTCTCGAGAGCTCGTGTGAGTTCCATTACATCATGTCTGAGGTTGTCGTTCACCGCCAGCGCAGCATCGTTCTCCTCTCTTAGCATCTCATTGATCTCTTCGAGTGTGTTGTTTCTAAATAATTACATAAATTTTTTTTCACAACCTGACTGGATTTTGTCACACAATTGAGGTACTCCAAGGCCACCCCTGTGAATCATCGAAATAGTGGAAAGTACCAAGCTACAAAGGCAATTTGTAAAATCGTTTCGGGGATGGCAATGAAAGCATAAATTGCCTCCGATTCGGCTTAGTGTCTGGAATATTCTAATCATTTATACGAGCATTCTAATTATGAAATAAAACGGAATACGGTATCGAAACTACGATATCCCTGACTAACGCTAAACTACATAGAAACCATAAGAGAAAACTGAAGAGATTGCTTTGTTCTTGACTGGATTTGAAAAAGGTATCAAAAAGTCAGTATTTGAAGCTACTAAACTGCTTCTTCGTCCTCATACACACCAGAACCTCCTCGTTCGTTTAGCGTTATACTCAATGTTAAGAGAACAGATAATGTCATAAATGGGGTAGTTGTATCAGTAAATCCTTTTGGAAAACGCTTGATAAATTATTTACATTCATAACGTG
Source organism: Haemonchus placei (assembly GCA_900617895.1). Classification (NCBI taxonomy): domain Eukaryota; kingdom Metazoa; phylum Nematoda; class Chromadorea; order Rhabditida; family Trichostrongylidae; genus Haemonchus; species Haemonchus placei. The sequence goes on from UZAF01018797.1 coordinate 10,405, forward strand.
AGCCAGTGGGTCAGCATGTGCACCGAATAAATTCGTCACGTCACGCACGGCACTCACAAGACGAATATCAGACGAGTAGCGAATTCTATCGTGCAAATTTGAGGTGAACGAACTTATAGTTCAACACTACCTACGGTCTCCTCACAGCGACTGCAAATTCCATCAACCATACATCGCCTACACCAATCGAGTTATGAAATGAACCCATCGAACCCACTACAATGGCCCACTGACGTCAATTGACCTCGAGCTTTCAAAATTGCGCTTACACCTCATACAAGCTCAAAAGATCTTTTAGGGAATGGGGCAAACCTTAAAGGTAGACAAAGGGGTAAGAGTAGCCTCAACTGAACTGAAAGTATTTGACTGAAATAGATTATTAACCCGAAAGTAAGAATTTTTTCCCCGGGGAGAACTGCACTGGACGCAGACTATCCCTTCCCGCTTGTTACTTTCTGTAAAAAAAAAAAAGTAGCTATAAGACATCAGGATGGGAAGTCGTATTGCTACCAGGTAAAAGCGAAGGTACAAGTGCTGGAGAGGACCTACTTGAAGAGTTCGTTCCTCAGCCGTGCAAAGAGTTCATCAATGCTCTGTTGATTATCCAGATTTAAATGCTCATCAGAATAGTGTAACAAACGTGGTGACGATTTGAATCGGGGTGAATAGCCGCGACGAAGTTCGATTGATGTGGATCTGAAGCACAGCATCTCAAAATATGAAATTGTGTCGCAATAAAAATAAAAAATAAGAAATTCAAGCGCACGGCTTGCTCAATCGAATTCGCTACAGAGACCGACATCATTTCAATGATAGAACTTTTGCTTATAATTGTGTATGGAGGCACCGAAACCGATTACGCTCCACCCAGCTACCTAGCAGTCCGTGAACTAAGGCGGGATTCGCTCGGGTCTAAACTCTCATCAGAATAAGGTTTGAGTAGTTAAGAAAACTATCTACTGACCGAGTAATGGTGTGAGTTCAATATACAGCTGGCGTCTTTACTGGTGTTCTTCCATTTTATGATGAATACGATGACAAAGCTTCGCCAACCCGTGGCAACTTCAAGATAAGGCACCAATAATTCTCTGAATCCTGAGCAAGCACGGTGCATCGTGGTTGAACGAAATTATGTACTGTTTGTCGCATGGCTCGATTCCTCTAGAAGATCGCGGCGTAGTTAAGATACATAGATGGTGAAGATTGAGAGATGATCCGTATTGAGTCTGCTTCTCCATGAAGTGGAAAAGTTTTGGGAAATATCCGAGTATTCTGGGAAAAGTCTTGAAGGAACCGGTGGAATCCAGAACCAGCGATCCTTCTACGGATTGCTGCTTTTTTAGAGAATTACGATCGAGGGCAACCCACGGTAGAAATGGTTTCTGAAATTTCCAACTACGACGAACACGAAGCTCTCACATATGCCACATGGGGCTCTCGGGTCGAAAACGGTCCAACATGGTGCAATGAAGGCCGAATTCAGTGCAAAAGTCTTTTCTCCCGGAAAGGAAATTACAACAAAATTTCTACTTATAATCGATTAACTATGCAAAAATGACTTTAAAAGTTTACATCTTTTAGAAAATACATAACAGGAGCGCTTTGCGAGTAGAACTACAACTCCTGCTACCATCCACGGCAGATTTGGTCCCACCTCAATTGATGGTTTCTTATTACCCTTCTCTGGAGATATTTAAAAAAAATGACCTGTCGCTTCAATGTATTTATTACTTAGGACGTGCGCAAGGACGATGGCGTTTCAAGTGCCTATTACTTGTAAATGCTGCGACCAATAAAGGCCGATGTCTGCACAACCTTACAAAAGGTCTCGAGTTCTGTCTACTGGGTAAATATCAAGGATAAACATTTCAACTACCGCTCGAAGAGTTTCACACATTTTCATTCGGTCACTTAATTTCAAGAAACTATTTAAATAGTTTCTTCGTTGTGTATGATTTTCGATGTAAATTAGCGAAAAGATTCTCAGAATTCCTTTTAGCTACGGGATGAGATGGACATCTTCGCCCTCCCCTCTCCCCTCACCCCTCCCCCCAACTAACGGCACGAAAGAACATATGAGAACCCCTTTCCAACGTTAACAGATTTCTTTTGGAAAGCAAACCCGAAAATAGAAGGGCCATCTAATGCACAATTTTTATGGCAAGAACAAAGGCCATTTCCAAAAAAGTTTCATGAGAAAAATTGATATTTGATATGTACATTCATCGATGGTAGTAAATAACAAAGGTGTTTTGCGCTTTTTCCTTGACTTCCTCACAATTAGAGTAGCAAATACTATTAACAAAGGGGTTTATAGAACTTCAACTATTGGGTGATGGGTTCACTCCACTTTCTTCATCTCTACTACTTGAATTGCGTGTTGCTGACATTTCAAATTCATTTGATCATGAAATTTTTGCTGTATGCTGTCACCTCCTACATGCAGCCTGGATTCGACCACAAATAGGTGGAAAGTATTGGAAAAGCGGTTAGTTGATTACGCCTTGCAGTTGTCACTTGTCGGTTGTATCGCCGTTCGATACCGCTACTTCTGTTGAGCGGAACACATCTCAAACATGACGGAAACGTGAGCGCATCTGCCTATTCGGATTACCCATAGTCACAGTAACTTTTAAATCTGTATATGCGCAAAGGAGTAATGAAACGTTCCAACTGCATAAGTCACCTCCACTTCCAATCAGAGACGCAGGACAAAAATGGAATGTGGCAGCCTCATTTCATTCTTAACTACCGTGAGCGAATTCCACAGCCGGAGCAGGCTTCCCACACTATATGTACGTTCACATAATTTCCTAGGCAATACAATTTCTGCTCAATGTTACTTTTTTGATTTTATTGGGAAGCTTCTTATGGTTCGCTAGATGGCTAGGAAGAGTCATTGGCAGTTATTGGCTTATAGCGTGACCAAGCTGATGCTTTCTGTTACAAAAACACATTATCATTCTGCTTTTCGACATAAGAAGGCGAATATTCTATAACAACCACCTTATGTTGTGCAAAAAGCAATTGAAAAATTTCTCCAGAATTGGCTTTGCAGTCTTTTTTGTTGGTTTCTACGCACTCTACCTCTACTACCCCAAAAGAATGCAGGTTGAAAGGGTAACTACCCAGCACGTCCCTTTTCGGACCTCATTCCCAGCATATGCAAAACTGCAGCGCTTGCGAGCTTTTTGCTGGTAACTCTACACGGCTTCTTTTTCATACGCATCTATTTACATTGAAAATGGAGGTCGATAAGCTGCTTCCAATCATAAAAAGGGCCGTACGCCATAAGCCTCTCCGGAGTTCTTTTTTTTCAAAAGATGTTTTAAACAAAGGAGAAGGTCATCCGAAATAAACAGCTTCAGATCAAAAAATACTTGTTTTTCTGGTTTTTATTGGCTAAGACTGGGGGAAGCCAAACAAGACACTGTGTTAGCACACTGCCTCTGTTTGCTCTCTCATGTTTCATTCCTCTTAAGACCATTTTTGTCCTCCAAGGCGTATCGCATTGCACAGCTTTTGACACTGAAGCTTATGACATTTTCTGATAACCATTCAACAATGCTGCTTTGGAATCTACATATAGCTTTGCCGCTGTCAGCTCTTTTACTGCAAGTAACCACTATTAAGAAGCTTCCCAATAAAATCAGAAAAAGAGACATTGAGCAGAACTTGCATTGCCTATGTGAACGTCTAATGTGGGTAGTCCATTCCAACTGTGGAATTCGCGCACGGTCGTTTAGAATGAGAGGACGCTGCCACACTCCGTTTTTGCTTTAACCTTATAGATTGTGACGCCTATTAGCCGAAAATTCATGTGCCCAATGCTCCCACCTTTTCCCCCCATTCTAGTTTAACTTCCTCTGCTACTCTTCTGGAACCTTGTGCAGATGTAGTCGTTAATAGCACTGGGTTGATCAGCCTACACGCAGCTCAGAACATGGCGAGCTTTGATGAAGGAAAGGAAACTGTAAATTATACTGGGTAAGCTCAACTGTGAAAGAATTTTGTGACATTGATAAGGCTCATGATGACGATTTTCATTTGATGTACCTTCGACGAAGCCACTGATATGAATTCGGGAATGAAAGATGAGTGATAATTATGACGAAGAAACGATTGAAGAGATGACTAAGCAACTCATCACTTAAGAAGGAAGTGCAAAACCTACATTTAAAAGACCATTCAAGTCAAAAAAGGCGAGAATATGAGAATAAGGAATAACACGAACGCCCCGAGGCCTCAAAACCTTGGGTCGACTGATCAGGCTTGTGCTGAGAATCGACGACAGTAAATGATGCATTGGCTCAATTGCATAGGAAGGATACCACTCTTTGTAAGGAAAGCGTAAAGGTGGTGGCTATAAGATGACTATTAAATACAAGGAAGTTTGGAGTATATGCGCTCAATTGTTACTTCCACTACCTTCATCCCTTTTCCTCCCCATGCCCACGCTTTTAGAAATTTTTAGAGATTGAATATGAGGTGCAGGGCCGCATTGAACTAAGGGAATCTTTTCCCGTGATGCACTTCGGCACAACGCTTAATCTGTACCGGTCAAGTAAAGCAAGGAGTAAATCACATTGAAAATCGAAACCCACTGCGCTGCAGAGCTGGCTGGTAGATCGAGACGAGTGAGGCTCTTGTTTCGAGAGTAACGGCTCCTAGAATGGTACAGGGGCGACGGCGGTTGGTAGTAGTCGATATATGGAGACGAAGCTGCCATATCGATACTGAGTTGAGGAAGCGATGTAGCGAGTAAGGACGGTGTGGATGTCAGTCGAGCCGAGTCATGGGCACTACGCTCGCGAAACTTCTGGATCTAAAAATAGTGACTGAAATTTTTTACAAAAGAAAAATCAGCGGGAATTTGCTGATAACCTTGAGCCAAAGTCTATCGATTACAAAAAAAGCTGTTAAAGAAAGAAGAGCAATGAAATTGACGAGCGATTAGCAATAATTTAATTCAGCTATGGGAACTTCAGGGCGAAGGTGGTCTAGTGGCAACTGGCGCACTATCACACATGCAAGGTCTTCGAATCACAGGTTGATACCAATATCCACCTCGATCAACTAGGCTTTCCATCCCTCCGGGGTAGGGTAAAAGAAACCAAACTCGTCTGGCAGGATAAAAGTACTGATTAGTACATCGGCTGGCCACCGCAAGCCACTGTATAGGCCAAGTACGCATTCTGTACGCCACACTACAATCATGAATTTAAGTGGGATGCGACGGTACATAACTCGGACGGGATTGAATAGCGCTAAAAGACTTTATCCCTTTTCATCCTATATGAGAACTTTAGCACCGCACTATAAATCGCTTTTAGCATAATGATGATTCCAGCGAAGCTTTTTTCTCAAGCCGGATACAGGAAAATACGCATTAAACTGTAATAGAGGTCCTTAGCGTTAATCTATCCCGTTGTTGAGGTGCGCCTCCGCATTCTTCATCCATTCAAAATCGTAATGGCTTTTGAATGCGAATGGCTTATTCAATGATTCGCGATGCTTTTATCCTCCCAGACAAGTCTGATAACAATTAGCCGACCACGGAGAGATGAAAACCCTGCGCGACTTGTGCAGATATCAAGCCGGGATCCGAAACTCTGACCGTGTCCCATGACTGCGTATGGTTGGGACACCTTTGTGTACCCTTGGCGATGAAGTGCTGAGGGCATGCAGCATTTTGCGAGTAAGCTCCTAACGCCCCTCCCACGCTGGCTTCCTTCTGCAAAGTTGACACAATCTTTGCCGTTTCGCAGCGCTTTAACTATGTCGGAGCGATCATTACATCTAGTTTTCGTGCCTTTTGTAAACGACTACCGAAGAGAACAAGCAGACGAAGCCTCTTCATCGGTAACCAAATGCCCTAGAAATGGCCTAGAAGACAGGAACAAAAAAAAATTTGACCACAAAAAGCACAAGACGACGTTCATTTTCCCTACAAATCTTCTTCATCTTCTCTAAGCACTCCTACATTTCCTAACCCTATGATAAACGTAGCAGTAGTCATACGAGCAAAAAGAGGACATGTATCTGCTAACCTGGTTAGTGAGTCCTTGAATGAGGTCTCTATTTCTCTTGTTTTCCTGGACGCCTGCATCGAGCCGTGTTCGGCAATGAGATAACTCTTCGGTGACTTTCGCTACATCTAAACGAAAAATACTGTAAATCATGCTACTGGTAAAGCAGAACTCAGAGCCCTTTCAGGTCATGTTACATTGTTGGAGATATAGAATCACAAGAAAGGATTCTCTCGCATACACAGATTTCACTCAGACTGTATCGATTCACTTAGAGCTAACGACCAACATGTACTGTGGATGCAGCAGTGTGAAAGCAGAAGATCAGCGACCCTATGAAGAGCGCTAGGAAGGCGGACCACAAAATTCATAAGCCCTAATGAATTAGTTGTTTCGCGACATCAATACTGCAACATTTTCCCTGGGAAACATATAAATTTCAATCTGGGAGCCCTGTTTTCCCCAATCATACACGCCTTTTCTTGATCGTTTTATGGCAGAAATTGCCATGGATTATATGGCATTTTCGCCCGATCGCGCCTGAGCTAGGAGATATTCTTGAGCTGGGGAACATTTTTCGGATGGTCAGTAAACACTTGTCTTGGGTAAAACAAAAGAAAATAACAAAACAGGACGCACATAATGGGAAGTATAGTACAGTAAAAAGCATTACCAATGGGCGTTACAGTCTCAAAACGCATTTCCGCATAAAAAAAGAACAGAGACTCTAGTTCTTGAAGTTGGTAAGTACAGGGACAGCCAAGACTAAATAAAGGAAGTGAGCTAAAGCAAATGTAGTATACGCTGCAGCCTTTTATCGAAGGCTCTAATAAAAATAGAGTAGAAACCTATACATTTGATGCTGTTTGATTTGGAAAACTGTTCCTGTAGTTTGGATTACAAATTGAGAGGTACGTACTACTGCTAACTTTTTCTTTCCAGATGATCAGCCGATCTAGGTGACTAAGTTTGAAGATTACCGTTGATGATAAAGTTTTCGAAGTTCGAAAATACAGAATATCTTTACAATTTAGAGCTTCCGATGCTATCGGATACAATGCCGTGAAATGTACTTCTATTTACATAAAAATGGTGCATTATAAATAGAAAAAAGAAAATGTTAATCCACAATTCACAAATCCATTCGATTCTTGCCAGTCTGTTTTTATGGCCAAGAGCGCACTCAAGCGTATGGGTTTATAGGACCATTTAGAAGAGGTTTTCAAGTTTCATCTGGAATTTTAGAAACAAGACTGACCTTCACTACTATCGTGTAGACTCATCTGTTGAGTTCAATATTGCACAGTATCTCTCCTCCAGTTCATCTAAAAAGGTGAACTTTCAAAAGCGGATTCATCGAAATAGAAATTGAACTATTAGGCGTTTCATACGAAGCGTTACATTATGGTGGAATAACAGGACAGGTAAAGAATGCTAGTGAGAGTGACGCGGACGCCAGGCAACGGGGACGGTAACCGGTTACCGTCGATCGGATCAAAGGACCTTCGAGGTGAATAAAACGTAAACGTAAACATTGAAAATGATATTAGGAGTTAGAGAGAGAGTTTAATTCACCAAAACATAAATACATGGCCTGGACTTCTCCTCCGCCTCCTACTCTAGGCAAATTGGGCGATGAACATATAAAGAAATGGATTAGAAACGGAAGAAAAAACATTTTGAAAAATGAAATGGCATAATAAACACTGTGGCAGTAAAGGAGAGATCCCTTGAAGTTGGAGGATCTCATAAAACATAGAAGTCCGTATGTATCGGAAAAGAATTGGGGGTAGATTAGACGAAGGGTGCAGATCTCGGTCAAAAAACCTCTGGGGACCAGAGGTCTGTGAAAAATTGTGGACAAAGAAGGATTGAAGATCCATAAAAAACCAACAGAAGAAACCGGAGAGTGGTAGCAGGGGCTAGTGACTACAATCGAAGCTATATTAATGTTGGTTACATGTGACAAACATGTAGTACACACCAGGCCGTCATGCTTGCTCGTAGATATTGCTACACCAAGTGAGATTCGACGAGAAATTCAAGGGCCAAATCATAACGAAGCACATGTGGCAGGTGGTCTAGAATTTCAAATGGAGACTCTTTCTTCCACCAATGTGTGCAGTAGCAGCAGGACGGAATTTGCCGAAAGTGAANTATTAATGTTGGTTACATGTGACAAACATGTAGTACACACCAGGCCGTCATGCTTGCTCGTAGATATTGCTACACCAAGCGAGAATTCGACGACAATCCAAGGGCCAAATCATAACGAAGCACATGTGGCAGGTGGTCTAGAATTTCAAATGGAGACTCTTTCTTCCACCAATGTGTGCAGTAGCAGCAGGACGGAATTTGCCGAAAGTGAAACGTGTTGCTTCATAAATTGGGGAGAAGGAATTGAAACGTACTTCCTGATACTTGAATATGATAAAAATGAATACAGCAGAAAAGTAGCGTTCAAGTAAAGTCAAAAAGTCGCCAGATAACGGAAAACACTAAACTACCGATTCAACTAACTTTCTTCACGCAGTAACCACGGATTCACCTCCCTTCGAAATTAATTAGCCTCTTTGTGGGTAAAAATGCAGCCTCCTATTGTTGTAAACTTAACGAAATGATGCTCGAGACAGCCCCGCACTCACTTACTTATGTATTATCGTCGGAAGAGTGATCGAACTTCCCCCAAAAGCGCGAACATATGGACTTCTTTGTTGAAAATGGCACACATAAACAGTGTAAACAAAAGAGCTATGAGAATTCAAGAAAGTAGCCCTTTGCCTGGCAGAGCTACGGAATGGCAGACAGTTTTCTCGGATAAACTTTGCAAGCGCGTGAGACAAAATTTAAAGCGAAGAGATATCTAATAGCACGATTAGAGAGTGAACCGCTGAAGATCAATGCCAGTAAGTTCCCATTATATGAAGAAACAAAAATAAGCAGTATAATAGAAGTTGGTTGATGGCTGGTACCGAAGAAAAAAACCGTTTGGCGTCGCTGAAGTTTGCAATCGTATCCTCATTAAGTAACTATAAAACGAGGGACGTGTGTAGTAGGATGTTAAGCTTTCTCTGCACTTTGCAGTGGACCAACCAGATGCAGCAACAGAGCTGCACTACACCACAGCGATGAAGTTACGAGCTCAGAAGAAGCAGAGCCTCAATCATCGAGAAGATCTTAATTGAAAAATAGCTTTACATAACAAGTTGAATGATTCTTGAGGACTTTGGAGAAGCGGAAATCCTTTTGTACAATGAAAAAAATGAAAATAAAGGGCAATAGCGACCATAAAACAACAGCAATCCAATATGTGACGTAAAAGGTCCATTCGATGCAGTTTTGAAGGAACAATAATGACGATTAGTAATAGCAATTTCAACAGCAGCGGAAGCAACAACAATGAAACCTTCAAGCGGCACTTTGTTCCAGCATTCACGAAATTGCTCTCCAATTCTATTCTAAGAGTTTTTCCGCTTCACTTCCAAAGCGAATAAATTGTACAAAGAGCTTTCTGCAAGTATAAAAACGAAACTGCTCTTAAACAAATAATGGCCGGCCGCCGGTTGGTACTTGTCGCCACAGCCAGATGCATTTGAACAAATCTCGTTACTAGATTGGCAAAACTTAGGGAGGATTGAAGTGAACAGACTGACACGCTAACCATTCCGATAGTAAAAGAAGCAAGAAGAAATGTAAGGAAAGGGACGGACTGCGGCGCCATCACTTCATTGGCAAAAGTGAATTTTCGTTCCAGATGTGACGCACACACTGACTCATTTTCTGCAAAACCGTCGGCTGAAGTGGCCAAAATCAAAAATTGCGTGACGGTTTTCAAAGCTTCGAGCGCACCCCAGTCAAGCAACGTACTCAACATTCCCGGCAATTAGAATGCGCCGCAAAACGTCGGCATTTCAGAACATCGGTTGACCGTCACTCCTAAAGTACCCTTTGAAGATAGTGCTTTCATTCGGTCGAATTTCNTGAACAGACTGACACGCTAACCATTCCGATAGTAAAAGAAGCAAGAAGAAATGTAAGGAAAGGAACGGACTGCAGCGCCATCACTTCATTGGCAAAAGTGAATTTTCGTTCCAGATGTGACGCACACACTGACTCATTTTCTGCAAAACCGTCGCTGAAGTGGCCAAAATCAAAAATTGCGTGACGGTTTTCAAAGCTTCGAGCGCACCCCAGTCAAGCAACGTACTCAACATTCCCAGCAATTAGAATGCGCCGCAAAACGTCGGCATTACAGAACATCGGTTGACCGTCACTCCTAAAGTACCCTTTGAAGATAGTGCTTTCATTCGGTCGAATTTCATCGCAGATTCTGAGTTCAAAACATGCAACACAGCCCAACACACCAGGAATGAGGACTCGTCAAAACAGAGGGTTCCTTCCTGAATCCTGTTTTGCTTTAACTGCTTCGGTCGATGGCGAGCCTGGGCAACAACCACGTGAAACTCCAGGTAAGGAAAATGTATGCCCATAGCGAATCTGATGACCCCTTCTTGACACATATAATCACTGGCTTAGAAACATATAAACAACATAAAAATATATAAATAACATAACATAAAAATATATGAACTTCAAGGTAGTTCACCGCTGATAAATTTCTACTCTAGTAGAAACCAGGTGTTCAACTTGGACCCCTATACAAGTCGAGCCTTCCAGAAGGATGGCCAGGGCTTTAGACCAGATTCGATCAAATAACCAGGTGTGCGCAATGGAATCCACCAGTCACTGCCCATTCACACAACTCTTAACGAATCTAACAATATGAGCGATTTACTTTCTTAACAGTCGACATTTGGGACCAGATATGAAAGTGAAATCTAGGAAAAATAGGAATTTTGAGGCATACAACACTACCACGCCTCAGGAAACACTCAAAGGAATGCGAATGAGAAGGTGTGCTCATCAAACCATGATTAGAAAAGAATTCGCAGAGAATTTACGCAACAGCTGGCGTGGCGATTGTTTCCTTTTACGGAACGCCGATTGGACTTTTTCGAAAGAACGAACCTATACATTCTTTTTAAGGACGCCACCATTCTTTTGATGGGAGAAAGACTTATGCGTGCGATTCGTGTTGTGAAAAAGGCGTGTTGACACGATTCAGCTAGGTTGCGAGAGCTGTTCCCTCAGCTCAGACACCAAATGCCCACTGTAATCCATTTGTAAAATGGCAGTTTTTTACCAGTTTAGCCATCCCCATGTGTTCCCGCTTTGCGCCCATAACCGAGTTTACAGCATAATGTAATGGAGAAACGCAAGGAACGTGTTAAGATCCAATGCTCAAAGCCCTTTATATCTACGAACTTGACGAGCAATGAAGGATCACAAACAGGAGGATGATTGAATATGAGAGCTGATGTTCGCGGACGGAATTTGATCAAGACGGGCGTTCATGGGGGCGATTCTAATGGCTCGAATTCCACGGAAATACCTCAGAATGATAGCAATTTTATGAAAAAGCAGCGTCGTAATTACATATCTACTAGTTCTCATAGTTTTTTATGGTATTGAGACTCAATTAATGTGTCTAACGGAGAAATCAAGGCCACACATATCGGCGGCAAAAGAAGAGCCGTTACTCTAAGACTCGTACAGCTAGGATCCGGCGGGAGATACGAAAAATGTACGGAAGCCAATGTGACTAGCCTCTAGAGTGGGAGTAGTAATAAAGAAAAGAACAAATCGAGGGCACAGATGAAAAGACTAAGCAAGAACAAAATATTGTAGAAAAGCAACTATGGAACTCCCACGAGAATTCGTTTTTGCTAAAACAACTGCAAAGTTCAATGGTAAATGTAATTGGCTAGATTAGCGAGCAGCTTTGATAGTGTGACGAAAGATGTTGAAAGGGGAGAGGATTGCCTGCGAGAAAAGCAAGGCCGAGAGGTTGCCAATCTCGTCGATAAATAGCCATCGACCATCTCTGATCGCTATTCCTCTTTGGTGATTATACCAACTATCGCGCGACGTCTGGCCAGCCAATTGTTTAGCCAGAATAACTGGGTGTCTCATATGCATTCAAGATGAGCTTTGGTCTCTTCGAATCTAATATTTTTTCAAATTACTCGGTCCGATAACCCATTTCGATACTATAATCAAAATATTAATCATTGTAACATATAAAGTCTCAGATCACACTTCAACGCAGGGGAAATCCCATTTGAATGATTGGAGCGGCCAAGAACGTCGTCCCATTCCTTGGTGACTGCTGTAACGGAATGGGTACATACCGGATCCTTCGTAAAAGAAACATTCATGTGCTTTCCAACCCGCTGATCAGGTTTCGCGAGAGGTCGTAGGAGGGCCCATTCTACTACGGTGGCTACGATAGGGATGAATGAAGACGTTACTAGGCTCTCAAACGAACAACAATTAATGGGGCAAGAGGTGGAACAAGTGAGGTGGTATCGGGAAAGACAAAAATGTCGCCATTGCTTTCATTCAAAGAAAATGTTAATATTCATTGAACAGAATGGTGATGCACTTTCGAAATATCGCACCTCATAAATTTTGAAGCCACTCCGAATCAAAAGCGAAGTTTTTAGAGAGAAAATGACTCATAGGAACTTATGATGCAGCATCCTCTTATTAGCCAGCATTTGCCCCGAGCAGGTTCCGATCAAGAGCAGCCATTTATGGGAATGAGGCAGCGACCGCCTTCAATCAGCATTTCACCTCTGTATGACACTATCCAATTCAAAGTTGAATGATTTATGAAGTGCACTTTTGGGGCCCGATTAATGAATAACCCTGTTCAGAAGCGAGAAACAACAGTCCTTGGGATAGCACCAAGTGGGATGGCTCCTGCTTCTGAACAGGGAAGTACCAAGTGAATGACCACAACTGAGACTAATGGGAAATAGAGATTGGAAAGACGAGATAGTGCACGGGTCAGCGCTGAAGCAGCGATAAGCAAGATCGAAAAGAAAAAAATTTAGCTGAAATGCACGTTCTCGAATGGGCCAATGGATCATCGAGCAAAACGTTTTTTAAAGAAACACAACCTTTCACGGACTTCTGCCCGTTACCTGTCGATCTTCATCTAGGGGCATACGCGATAACGAAGACATTGCACTATACGGATAAGAAAACACTGTGGCTCGGAAGAACGATAAAGTCTTTTGGCCTTAATCGATCCCCATTTCTCCAATGCGTCCTAGCATTCGACTTATATTCAGAAACGTAGCGACATTTGAATGCGTACGTGGTCTGACAAGGGCTTGTCGATGTACAAATCAGTGCATCTATCCTCCTAGACGGGCCCGGTAGCAGCTAACCGATCACGGAGGGATCGAATGCTCGGTTGGCCTGGGGGGACGGACGAGCTCGGATCCGATCCCCGAGCATATAATAGCGCTTCGATATTTCAAGATCTCACAATAGACAGGTGGGCTAGCTTCAAAGTTTCTTCTAAGGCTTTCTTAATGCCCAAAATAGCTATTTGTAAAAGCTTATACAGCAAAACGGAGGATCGAATTGAGGTGGCGTGACAATCCAAGAATGAGATCGTTTCTAGATCCTTGTCCATTTTCGTAATAAAGGCTAAAACGAAGCCCGATATACATTTGCTGTGGTCTTGCTCTAATAGCAGTATGGCTTGCTTTGCACATTCAGGGAAATTTCAGTGTTTGTCAAGGCAATGATTCATTTTATATGTAACTTGTTCGACGAAGAACAAAGCAAAACTCGAGAACTCCCTATTCAGATGAAAAAGAAACGAAAAGTTCCTCATTCAAGAGCATATGAATAGGCACCGACTCATGAACACCCTGAAGGGGAAAATTGTGGAAAAGAACAATACAGACTGGCGAACTTATGCACTCATCTAATCACAATTTGGAGCACTACCTGCCTTCCTCAAGTGTATGGTGGGTTTCGCATCACATCCTACATTTTCTGGCATACATTTTCTATTCTACCCCCATAGCCAGCTGTCCTCTTCTTGGGCAATCTACAAAGCCGACCCATTTTTGTTTTACTGCCTTTCTCAGAATTACTTCTAGTTTACTGCTTTCTGTATTTTTACCAGTAGATATCCTATCAGATTGAAGGTAATAAAGTCTTGCTCTATGATTCTAGAAGAAGCGTTCTGTGATTATTCTCAGATTGCTAAATTGTACCCTAATGAATCGTAAAAGAGCAAGAAAATTATCAGAGAAACAGGGAAGATAATCAAGGCACCTGCTCATCTGGCAAGTTTCTTCTACCCCATTCAATACTCAAAGATCAAACTTCATCAGCACTAAAAGATTAAACTTGTCTCTTTTTCGTCTTGCAGAAATAACGAAAAATTCGATTAATCGATCTTCTATATTCCTTAAACAAGAAACAGCCTGTCCTTGGTAATATTTCAATATGCTGGAAAAGAAGACTACATGAAATAGCTATTGTTGGACAACAAATAGGAGTAATCATTCAAAGAAAATCCATGTGAACATGATTGAAACTTTGCTTTGACAGGATCCTTCAGTTTACACATATCGAGAGTGTTGGATCGTGTAACATAGATGTACTTCGGGCAAAAATGAAAACGAAACAGCTGTCGGAAGGAGGAGATTCGCAAGGTCGGAGTCAATTCGGAACAATGTCTTTCAAAAAACATCACACCGTAATAAAGCAGTTTTGAAGGCTTCAAGTGAAGTTTCTTCAAGGGCAGACTAAATCAGAACAACACCAAAATAACTACATACGTGTTGAGGTTATTGAGTAAGTGATGCATCCGTTCACGTTGGCATGGATACAACCGGCCACGCTTATAGCTCTAGCTGTGGATTAAGACAGATTTAGCAAGAATCAAGCCCGGATCAGCATCTTCACGGGTCCCTTTCTGGATGATGAAAGACAATACTATTCATGATACTAATTTACTAATTAAGAAATGAAGCCTTGAAGAAACGAGTGGGCTTTCCTCAAGATTTTTTTCTAAAAAAGTACTTCTGTGGATAAGTATTGAGAGAACGGATGGAGCACGATACGACAATGATATGCTGTTACTACGGATATTCTGCCGACGCTGAGAATACCAAAATCCTTCGAATATTCTGTATAGTACTGTATGAACAAGGGGATATACGAGAGCAAGAATTAGCTACGACTTTGAGAGCTAAAAGAACTGCAGAACGCCTACGAAACGACTGGAGATCGAGAGAGGACAAGTTTATTGCAAACACGCTCTAGCATCCATAAAGTTGTACACTTCGTGCAAAAAAGTAGGTGGAGCCATACACAAAATGGGCAAAAAGAAGGTTGGACTAACGAATTCCCTTCGACTGTAGCCTGGGATTGCTTTTGTGGATTATATTCAGATGGGTGGGAAGAAAAGGAAGAAGTCGTCTATTCCACATCAAAGATCATTAATCAATTTGATTACTGCTTCCGCTAAAGAAACGTAACAGGTTTCCGAATTGTTAGAAAGATTCTGCGTGATCATATTGACAGACGTAAAACTTTTTGCGGGACCTAACAATAACTAGTTGAGAACAGATCTCTTAGAGTTGGAGCTCATGCTAGCTGCAGCTTTGCTGGTGGATCTGTCAGGCACTTTTAGAGATGGAGCTCATGCACCAACTCTAAAAGTGCCTGACAGACCCACCAGCAAAGCTGCAGCTATCTGTAACGTTTCTGAACGCGGAATCGTAAGGACGACATATATCGGCATAAAAATTAAAAGCCCTACCGCGTAAATATGATCGCCACTTAACCCAGATGACGATGGTGAATTCTCGATTAACATTAATAGGGGCAGGCCCGGTTAAGGGGACAATGAGCCGATAGCTTTTTCGATTATCATATCCTTTTCAAACGAATCCCGACGAATATGTGAATAATCTCTACAGAGCGTGAATGAAAATTCACAAATGATTGGGGCCTGATGTATAGGGAAGAGGGACAGTGAGCTGTGAGGTCCAAGGCGGGAGAAGTGTTTCCTGCGAAAGGCGAGGGACGCTGGCGAAGCACGAAAACAACGGCCGTCAGGCGTAGATTGAATCAGACTCGTGCAAACGAAGAGACTCATAATCTAGCCAGCAGCATCCAGGAGTACGAATAGAATTGAAACACCTGCAGGACAATCGGGTAAGAACCTAACGGGCTACTCCTACGCTGTTGAAAGAAAATCACTGCAACGAATTCCTGTTGGTACACTTGTGTAAATGCAAAGACTTTTTGTCGCTAGTAACTGGGACTCTCGAGCAGGTGCACGATAGTAATAGAATTCCAAACAATTGCATGTGGGCCCATCTGTTCATTCTATTCATTCTTCCTTAACCTTGAGTTGGAGATTATAACGTCTTCGAATGGCGCACGTGCGGAACGAATACGTAGGTAACAACAAATCGAAATGCCAAACATCAAACGACTCGAAACGACAACTTAAAATCACTAGAA
This sequence comes from Haemonchus placei, assembly GCA_900617895.1. Classification (NCBI taxonomy): domain Eukaryota; kingdom Metazoa; phylum Nematoda; class Chromadorea; order Rhabditida; family Trichostrongylidae; genus Haemonchus; species Haemonchus placei. The sequence goes on from UZAF01018797.1 coordinate 26,841, forward strand.
TTTTAAGAATGTATGACAGCGAATGACCAAGTTTGATAATCAGTCTCATAAAAGCTAGGACTCATTATATCTGAGTACAAGGTTGGTCAAACGATGTTTTATTTGAGCAATTGAAAGAGTGGGTTATTCTTAGCTAGCCTCAAATAACAGATACCAGCTCTGAACGATAAATCTTGAAGGCAGCTTTGTTAAAGCCTTACAAGCGAGATCTTTGCGGACCCCTTTCTAATTGAGCTTGTCATCGCAAAGACATTGGAGTAGCCAGACCAAAACGAATATCATCATCAGACGCCTATCGATTTCCTTCGCAAGCCAGCTCATTCATATAAAGATGCGTTCGTTCGGATTCCAACGTATTTACACAACCGCCACTACCTAGTCGACTCAGTTCACATCGGATTACGCTAGGCTTTTTTTTNATTTGAGCTTGTCATCGCAAAGACATTGGAGTAGCCAGACCAAAACGAATATCATCATCAGACGCCTATCGATTTCCTTCGCAAGCCAGCCCATTCATATAAAGATGCGTTCGTTCGGATTCCAACGTATTTACACAACCGCCACTACCTAGTCGACTCAGTTCACATCGGATTACGCTAGGCTTTTTTTGCAGCGATTCATGAAATATGTATGTATGGCGCTTCCGTAAAGGACACCGAGAGCCACAGTCAAGAGATAATTAGCACATAAATCTGACCCTCAAATGGCACCTGTCCACACTGCGTCACCGATTCATATAATTTAATTGTCAGTCATCGTGGGTCACTTCAGACCAGCCGCGAATTTCCTTCCGTGGAAGAACGAAGAAAAATAGGACGAATGCATCCACCAAATGGAAAGACTACCGAGTTGAAACTACTTAAATGGAAAAGGGGATCGAGATGACAACAAGAAAAGTTCAGAAAAATTACAAAAAAGAAGAAATTCCCAACAAAATAGAAGAAAAAGACTTCATCATCGCAAAGAGTTGACCGCAAGGATAACGTAAAGAGTTTGTTAAACAGAAAGATGAGTGAAGTGGAAAACACTATGAAATACAGAACGCTCGCTGCAGCGAAGAAGAACAGTCAACAGTTTCTGGCATTTCTCGCAATACTTACGGTTCGTTGGCTAAGAAGGACGAAATTGTCTCCGTCATCCAGCCAGGAGATTCAGCATTAACTTTATGTCAATGAAGTAAACGAGTTATGTTAAAGAAGGAATTCCAGCTTGAGTTATGTTAAAGATGGAGGTCCGGCTTGGGCCAATTCATTCTATCACCATAAAGACCAGTAAATGAGGCCGAATACGAATTTGGTCTACGAAACCATCTGGAGGCTGGTGAAGTCCTCTTTTTTATCGCCCACGACAAATTGGGATCAATTAACCGCCCTCGTACGACGGCGGAGGTCTTGGATGAACTGAGAGCAATCCAACTTAAAGCAATTTCAGATGCCTCTTGCTACTGTGCCACTGCTACTAAAAACACATGAGTAGGTACAGGTTGAGTTAATGTAAAGTAGGTTTCTACGTTTTACTGCCTATTGGGGACCCATCTGGTGCAACCAAATGAACAAACAAATGAGAATGATGAAAATGGTGACTGCCAAACTAGATGAAATCAAGAGAACAAAAGTTCTTTCGGCATTATAAATCAATCGACTCGAAATAACAAACAAACAACAGCGGAACGGCGCGTAAAGGACAGAGTAAAAGCGGTTTATAATGAAGCAAAACCCACCGTCGTCGTTGCAACTACCATTTTTAAGCTTTGAAATGATTTCCGAAAGGGAAAGCCGCACGGCGTGGCTCAACCAGACCGGATTTCAGAGAAATCTTGCAATCCAGGCGTCAGCTTTAGTATTGGACATCAGAAAGCTTAGGTCCGTAAATACACAAATCTCGAATGTACATAAAATATTCAATTTGTTTACCACTTTAAATCGCAACAAAACAACACTTATCAAGCAGCGGCTTCTTCAACCATTAGACGTCAACAGGGATTAAGAATCGTAAATGCTTAAGCGCTTGTTTTTGGTCTTTAACTTTTTTTTAATCTTTTTTAGGTTGGCAACTGAGTAAGTACGTTTAATTGAAAGAAGTATTTTCCTTTTGCTACAAAATAATAAATACCTATATAGTTATCTACTGATTATCACATACCAGGACACCTGGTCTACAAACATGACTCACTCTGAAAAGTAGGGCTCTTGAGAAATGGCCGTAATCGATTGGCTATTTCTTGAAATGAAGAAAAACAGAAACTTTCTCAAAATAAAGAAAAACAGAACCAGAAAAACAATAGGAAGCTCACCCTTCAACTTGGATATTTCAAGAAGTTGGGAAATTATTTACTTATGTAATAACATGACCACTGAATAAGTACTGAGAACAAACAACAAGGTATAAATGACATAGTTGCTTAGTTACCAACCTGATAGTTTCATCAATAACGTGAATGTTTCCAAATACCAAAACTAAGCATCAAAAAGCTGAATTAATATCTGTTACACCGGCGATACTTTTCAGAGAATAGAGTGAAACGTTGAGAAAGTTTTTGCCAAGAATGAATGAATCTGCAAATGTTCCCCCATCTGCAAAAATATGCACGCTGAAAGCGTAGACATACAAAGAAATGTTCGATGAATTAGCAAAATTGTAGACTGTCGATATGCGCCAGCCTCTACGTGGCAAACAAATGCAATAATATTGACTGTACATGGGAAAAATT
>UZAF01018798.1:7091-20855 GCA_900617895.1 Haemonchus placei
TGCCGCAATCGGGGAAAAGTTCCGTTACCCTCCTGCTTTCATGAACCATACTTTGTTCCTGTATTTTCGCCTTGAATTAAGCATTTGACAGAACCCCTCAAACATTCACAGCTTTCTCCGGAATCAAAAGGCTTCAGTCGCTAATAAAATAATCGGGTGTTGAAAAAAACATCGGTAAACGTCTTCAGCACAATGAAGGTCTATGTACGCCATTTGAATTTGCTCTCAGTCAAATTGGAGATCCTTCGTGGTTCATGTTTAAGGATTCATGAACTTTCTCCCTTTAAAAAGTTGGATGTCCATGTTTACTCAGTCTGTGGTAATATTTACATTATGATTTCCAGTGCTAGCTGTGATATGAAATCATGTTCAACAAAAGTACTTCAGGGGATGAAAAACCATGGTATCATTTTCAAAGAGGAATAAAACTGTTGAGGGATAACTTCTGCTGTTAGATGGGCGATTGCGCATGGTGTGCTGTGGTATCCAAAGATACCGTAGTTATGTACACCCGTCTGTTATACGAAGCACACGGGGAATATCAATACATGTCGTTGAAATTGGGCGGTTGAACTCAAATCTGGCGATTGCTAGCTGTGTTGAAAGGCACAGTTCACGATAATTCGAAGGGCGGGAAAGCACCGCTCTCCGGCCCTCGATCGATGTCACGTCACAAGAGTGTCGAGACAATACAGATTGCGACTCTTCGTTGTAGGGCCCACACACAAACAGCCGATTGCCGAGTGATGAAGCGATGTTTTTCTTCTATTCTTTTTTCTTCTGTTATTGTTTTTGCTGCCGCGATCCCTTATTTAATTTCCTACTCATAGAGGCTGGAAAAAGGTAAGCTACTTTTGCTGCTAGTAGGGGTTTTTTTTGTTTACTCATGCTTATGAGGCAATGAATGCTTGCTTACCGTAATCTGTTATTCACACCAGGACCCACACGTACGCACACATTGTATAGCTCGTCCAAACGCCCCATTCCCCTTCATTTTTCTGGTCTCATTCTCGTCCAGCTCCTTTTTTAGCGGTTTCTCGAAGCCTTTTTTCACTTTGGAAACACCGATTCCCGCAGTTTCTTCACCTGTATCGCAATATTTTCGATCGTGTCTTCCATTTTCATTATAATCATTATAATCATTACCCAAAATTATCGTGAACTGTGCCTTTAAAGCACCTTGGTTACGCCGTGCGTTCGAGACTTACCGGAAACATCTAGTTGCGCGGTCTGGCTATCTGTTTTTCCTGGGAGACGTAATCGGTGTGCTCCTAGTCTAATTAATTCTCCATGACAGGCCTACCTGAGGCGGTGGTTTATTTCAGCAGAAGTCTGCGTTCTTATTTGAGCTTGTATGTGTCAGAATCATTTGTTCCAAGGAGACGATAGTGAACTTTTACCGAGACTTGCTATTCATTTTGAAAGATCTTTTCTCAAACTTCCCGTTAATCCCTCGAGCGGCAAGGTTTTGATTCATTCGCTCGTTATCTCTTCAACTTACTCTGTGCATACTCGTTTGTCAAACTTGAACTGATGCAAGACATAGTTTGTGTTGATGGATTGCATTGACTGCATTTTTGAACTTATACTGATGACACTGAGAACGAAATGTTTGGAGACATGATTGGGGTAATCGAAGAGTTTTCACAAAAACGAAACTCTCGCAGTTTTTATGCTAACGGATCCAAGTTTGCTACTTGATTTGCTCCCTCTCTTTGAAGTTTACTGTGGCATGGCCTATAAGAGGAGATCACACTTTGGCCAGTCTAATTCTTCATCTTCCTCTTTTCGAACGAAGAGATGGCTTCCCCTTTGGCTTGCTTGGGTCATTGAGTACTGGGCTGGAAACCGATCCATTCTCCGAAGTCATTATATGAATACGGTTTCATGTCCCGTAGAATTCACGTTTCCATTTAAGCGACGCACGGCGCGTTCTGCAGAGCTTAGAACCAATTTCAACTTCTTCTCCCTAGCGTTAACCCTGCGCCGTCGCAGGTTTAACGCTAGGGAGAAGAAGTTGAAATTGGTCGCAGGGTTCGCTGTTAGAACCAATTTTTACGTTTCCCTGATTTTTTTTCGTAAATTTTGAGCGTGTCTGTGGTTATGTATTTCATGCTGTGTACATAAGTCAGCACATAACTCTCATGCCATTTTGCACTACGTTGTAGAACTATTATGAGATTCGATGGATTTTCGTCACTTGTCTGATAAGTTATCATCAGCCTTCGCAGTCCGTAAAGATAAGTCAGCCCACAAGCTCGCTAATCGTTATGGAGATGACATCAATCACCCCTATGAGTCCGTATTCTTGAGAATCAAAATCTCCCAAAATAATCCAAAACTGAAGCTACTCCAAAAATTGATCAGATTGGCGGCTACTGCATACTTTAACAAACAACAGTTACAGGTAGTATAGCCGATTTGAAAAGCGTCCTATCTCGCAAGGAAGATCCAGGCGTTGGCCGCCCACTTATCATTGATTTCGATAGTTTTTGCGCGCTATTGAACAAAACCCCAGGCAGAATTCCTCAGTGTTTTGTGTAACTTCGGATAGTGTACTTATGACTCAACTCCATTAGCCATAGAAGATCTAGAAAGGTAGTCTTCGGATCCCACTGTATTCGGCCATTAACACTCTCGCACGAGAACCAATATCGTTATGCTCCTTTTAACATCTCATCGAACCTTCGACTGTCTATCCAACATGGATATCAGCGATGAGAAGTCGGTACTATTGTGAAGGTGGTGTAGTGGTAAGTGGGGCACTTCACACACGCATGATCCCGGGTTCGAATCACGGATCGATATCCGCTTAGGTCAACCAAGCCTTCCATCCCTTCGGGGTCGGTGATTTGGTTCCAGACTCATCTGGGAAGATAAGAGCGCTGACTTGTACATCGGCTGGCCACCGCAAGTCATTATAAGCCTCATTCGCACTCACACTAGGATTCCTAACGGAAGTCGAGTACGTGGGAGCATCCTTGAGATCCCTTTATCTTTCATGAATAGCTGAACTTCAACCAAAAAAGGTAATGCTACATCGATTGCGGAACTCTACTGTTCACAGCTCGACCCCGTTTGCAAGTTGGAAAGCAACACGGGTGAGTGTACTTTCTCGGTGACATCACTGGTCCCACACTACAAAAGAAATCTGTTTTGAAAAGTTGAGACCCTTGGCTGAACAATCCCCCTCATCCACCCTTTAACCCTGGCCTGGCCCGAGTGATTCGCTACACCTTTCGACCTCTATGCAACATTCTAGGAAAGAAATCACACACTGACAAACATGCCCTCAAAACCGACATCAATTTTTTTGATCAGATGACAGTGAAGTTTCGTAGGACAGGTTACTAACAGCTACCCTAACGTTGACACTTTTTTGTAGGTGAAAGTGGCGGGTATTGGGTTATATAAATATGTCTGAACAAAACCAAAGTTACCCAAAGTGGTCTGGTGATTATGTGGGTACCGTATACTTCACTATCACCGAGCTTTAGCACTATATTTCATATTATACCCATACTTTTATCACGTTGTGCTCAACCTCCCTATTTTGCTTTCTCACTCTTTACTCACTCAGTTGCAAAACCTCTATTTTGAGGCTGACCGTTATTTGTCATTGATTTCTTTCGTTTTGATGTCCTCCTTGATCGCGTTTGTTCTCAATTCGAATGTTGTCGCAAGGGTGCTGACTAGGGATGCTCAAGCTTTCTCCCGAGCTCGCCATGCATTCATGGTGCGAATGCAATTCTCGACTTTGGCTCTCCCCTTCACCCACACCCTTGTGACAGTTCAATTAGCGTTACTTTTGTTATTATTCAAACAAGTCCTTTTCAGATTGGATGCGAGGACGGGCAATTTCATATTGCTATCTGTCAAGCGACGAGCGTGAGCCATTCATTCGTTCTCCACAACCACCCCGTCATCGTCATCTTCACCCAACATATGTCAGCGATTATTCAATAGGACATGAAAGTGGTGAGGTGATTGTTACATTATTCCCTTTTCGGGAAAGGAAATTCCTAGAAACTCTTACTAGTATAGGAATACTCTAGGGAAACTACTTTACTTGTCCACGGATCCAGCCTACTCATTTCCTGGTACATACAATTGAGCAGTTTTGATTTGTATTTCTAATGAGTAATGTTGATAGTTTCACCCGCAAAGCAAGTATTTCTCGGTAAGCCTACGATAATTGGAATCGACTCAGTAAGGACTGGCGGTATAAGAAAACGTGCTAATTGCTCAAGGGAGTACCTCTCTTGCTCGCTCCTCCCTTGGTTACCCCCACAGTTACAGTTGTATCTGACTTAAAATAGCTCTTTTTCATGCTCCGTCCTTGTTGTTTTCCTCCTTTTCCGCTCCCCTCTCATCCTCATCCGCCAGAAATATGTATTCCAATCAGTATTTTCCCAGTGCAAACTAATTTCAATTTTCTCTGATGCCCCGTTCACTGGCTGGAACCCCAGACTCACTTTACAGCTTTCACCATGCAGCTCCCTCATTCAGTTTCGCAGAAACCTATTCCTCTAAACGTCGTTGCCGACCGATGGTTTCACTACCAATTACTTCCTATATTACATTTAGATCAATTTGTAGCGTATCTGATGGAATTTCTGAATGATTAATTGAGACATAGTAACGGTTCTTACTGCCGCAGCTCATTAATGACTACGCTATCAATTCCCATGGTTGTTGAGCACCAGCGAAGCTGTCTCTAATTGGAATTGCTCGAGTTATCAATTAACACACTGACACGACTGTTCTGTAGCGCTTGCCATCACTTTTACTTTTCGTCATGATATCTGTTCTAGCTCTTTGCATGGAAAACTTGCTCGTTCCTTAGAAACCAACAACTTTAATATGGTTATTCAGTAGCCTTTGTAGTCCAGGGGAAAAACAAGAAAATGTAATTTTGTAGAAGAATAGTTAGGTTGGTGTTGAAGTTCACACAGTAGGTAGATGTCGCTCTACATTTAGAGTACAATACCCCGTAGAGTACCACAGGTTTACACATTAAAAGCGGCAGTCAGCTACCCTAGTAAAAAATAGGAACCACTGGAAAATGGTCCTGGCACGATTTCAAGTGCCACCTCCGCCAGTATGGTTATAGTGGTTCATTTCCCTTGAGTGGTGGGCGGTCGTTTGGCGCGATCCCTCCCATCTCGCCGCCCATTTGACGAGTTTTGTGAGCAAGTCGACTCGTCCAGGTGACCGGCCAGACCATTGCCCATGCAGCTGATATACCCCCGACGATGATTCACTACTATTAGACGTCGAGATACTTGTATTCTGTCTGTTTGCAGCGATTGGCATGTTCAGGAGGTTGAATCGTCTAGACGAGTTGTCCAGCTCGCAAACCGCGTCGAATGGGCGGCGCGATGGGAGGGATCGCGCCAAACGATACACCCCCCTCCCCTTGAGTAGTCCAATCATCCCATACCGTGCGCCGATCGCGTAAATTTGCTAATTGCCATCAAGGAGTTGAGGATGAGTCAGCTGGAGATTAACGAAATGCTGAAAGTGAGATAAGACTAAAGTTCTCTCCAACAGTTGAACAGCAGATCCTCTGATAGCATTTATTGCGTGGAATTATTAGGTATATGTAATTTGGTTCGGGAAGGAAATAAATGCCGGTTAACTCACCAGGTATGTCGCCTTCTGATAACTAGGGAAATACAGTGAACGAATTACAGGGATGATATAGTGGAGGAAATGCTCACCTGTGATATACTCGGCCACAAAACTTCTGCAGAATGCTGCTCACAATCCGAAATCATTTATAGATTTCGTGGCCATCATTCTTATTTGCTTTATATTTTGCTTAGTGTGTGTGGTGCTTTATCAGGATGTTCCAAAATTATGGGCGCCAATTAATGGCAATGCATTTGAAGCTTCTGAGCTAAGAACGACAATGGAATCCATGTGTTAGTTTGTTTACATCACATTTCAAAATGTCCCTCGTTAGCACCGATAGAGGGCCAAAGTCTCTCCTCGATCTACCCATGCACGCAGTATCCTCCTCCACATTTTCCCAGCCATTTCAGGAGCCTTACTTTCTAGGACCCTGAACTAGGACTGCAAAACCGAGAGGTTCTCCTGCGACCAGGGACCATGGGTTAAGGTCTGCGCAGCAGTACGATCAATTCTCTATGCTGACGAAGTTCGGCAGCTAGAGTCGGCACCCCACTTGGCGAGGGTTGCTCTGTGGGCTACTTCAGTACCGTCCTGCTGGAAGGGCTACGAGCTGTTTCAGAGAGCGGAGTCGAATGATTCAGTGCTTCATTACGTCCATAATACGCTTTGAGAATACCTCTTTGTTAATTATCACGCCAGCACCGGCGAAACCATGGGTATCTTACCCTTACCCAAGGCTCCCTCGATAAACATCATTTTACTGTTCATATAGCAATATTCTGTGTGAGAGATTGCACGTTCGATGTTTCTGGCCAGAACGCGATCCTTTTATTTATCTAGAACGTGAAAACTTTTCAGTTAGAGAAAACGATGATGGGATGCATGTTTCCACTTAAGTGACTTGGCAACCTTCAAATTTTTAGTCCTACACTGTTTGCTAAGATCGGAAATGATGCGACATTTCTGCATACTATAGGAAACACTGTGGAGCTTCTGCTGCACAACTTCGATAAGTCCCGCTCCTTTGCCGTCTTTCTAAGGGATCACCCAGTATCACGATCGGCTTGCAAACGGACCATTTTATAGTCCAATCTTTGAAACCATTGGCCTTTCCTGGTTTGTATTTGATTATCCTCTTCTCGGTATCGTTTGATACCCTTCTGTACGGACGTTACGGGATCACAAGGAGTTTCATAATGCGCATGCTTCACCTTCTCGCATGCCAATGATTACAGGTGGCAGAAATATTGGAAGCACGCTCAAGTATTTAGTTATGTACACTGAGAAAATCTACTTGTGCAACTAACTAATAACGAATGAATTGAACTTGATTAATTATGTATACCTTAGGAGTATACCTTATGTATACCTATTCACCATCAATAATCTGGGGTGCGCTTCGTTGCGCGCGTCCGTCGAAACTAGGTCACGCAGCAGCCGTCGCCCGCGGCGGGTCTGCCCGCGATCTTTGACAAACGTCGCAGTTGCCAGCGGGGCATACGACTCGCGGTTGGTCCACAGCATTCAGCCAATAAAGAAGAAAACACGACCAAATGCAAATCATTCGCTCCACTGACACCTGGCGGTAGTGTAACGTCATCTCGAAACCCCAGATGGGTGCGCTGCGCGCGAAGTGGGCGGGGTGACTTGCTTTCGATGGACGCGCGCAACGGACGTTCTCCGGGGGGAGGGCACCCATCCAAAGACTAGTATATCAAGAAATAAACTTAGTCTAACGTGTTTGTTTTGTTATATTAGGAATGTATCAGAAGCGAAGGGGATGATGGGAACCAACCATCTGTGATCCTGTATGCGATTTTAGCCAAGGGAATGTAGTTTCTAACTAATGCTAGGTATGGTAGGAGCACCTGGGTAGCTGGAATGATTACCTCGTGCAAAAAAAAANAAAAAAAAAGGAAAATGAAAGAAAACCTGCCCACCGCCGTGCTCTTTCCCTACTAAAGCCCTTGGTTAAAAACTGGCATGTCCCTGATATAACAATATAACATGGCAGAACACTGTTCATTGAGTACATTTCTTGATATACTAGCCTTTGAATGGGTGCCCGCTCCCCTCCCTAACTACATTTTCACCAGCAGGTCGGTCAGTTGCAAGTCGTAGCGCCCGTAAGCTCTGAAATTGATAAACATGTATTATTAAGATCAGAGCTGAACAAAAGGGGATTTCTGAAGCGGAAGCGGTAAGCGTATGCACTCCATATGAGATCTGCAGTACTTCACACATTCGTTCTTTTCAGGATTCCTCGTCAGAAAATTTTACTTTTTCAGGAATAAATTATTTATTTGAAGAGAGCAGTGAAAGGCCAGCCATACTTTCCTTTTTGTTATATGAAGGAGGGAACTTCAGTGCAAGCTAGGGATCCGCTTAGTAATCTACGATCTTGAACTAATCTTCTCACAGTCAGACATGGACTAATATTCTTTCACACTTGAGAGTGGGCCTCAAAGTCAAGCTTCTTCAAAAGATAGCACTCCCGCCCTCCACTTTTTGAGGTATCATAATCTAAGCTCAATTGGATCATCTATTATCTCGGAAAACTAGTTGATGTGATAAAAACAGAAGGAGTGCGATGCGATGTAGTTTTTTTCATTTTTTTGGATTTATAATCGTGGTTCAAGGACCCCTATTATGCCCTATTTTGATCCGACAGCGTCCCTTAGGCTATCCTAAGAGGTCACAATTCATCCAAGTGGAAGACCTTAGAACGCATTTTTGAAATTAACTGTGCCTTCAAAACGCAAAAGTTCGATAAGTTTTCGAAAGTGTGAGAGTCTCTGTTGCGTTCTCGAGCTTAAGTTTTTAGAGTGCATACTTCTAATCTTGATAAGGGGATTCGCAACGTCTCCAGTCCCTGGAGAGTGCCACTTTTTATCGGTGTCATCACTTCCCCATTTTTCTTCCTTTGGATCTCGAATAGAACCGGCTTGTTCATGTCCTTTCAAGGACACTCGCTTGATCTTCCATTCTATGTATAATACATGGGTAGTTATATTTTGACTGATTCTTTTCACTCACTGTGTGCTGTCCTGCAGAAGTTGGGAAGCTTTTGAAAACAGGATAAGGCAGCTGCTGGGACGGTACATAGATTTCTTTTCCTTCGATGAATTGTCCTTCCCTGCTAATCATGTCAAACAAGAAGTGTGGCACAGTGGAAAGTAGCTTCTGTGAGCCAGAACCTACTTTTATATGCCATGTGCAACAGTTTTTGCCCATGTAACCTTCTCGTCCCTTACCGTACCTTCTGCCTTTGTACTTTATCTGCTTTTCTCCTTTAATTTGGGCCTATTTTTTTTACTCTCTAACTATGAATTTAGTTTTTTAAAGCAATCCTGAATAGTAGGCATTAGGCTAATCAGCTGAGGATACGACCTCCAGAAAATGCCTTGACAATACTATATTTAGTCGGCAAATACTTAATTGTACCGCCATAGGTCATCAGCGGCAATACAAAAAGTACATCTTGGTTGAACCTAAAATTCAGTTGATTTAAAATAACATGATGTACTTTTTTTAAGGGTTTAAGCTGAATATATTTAAAGGTGATACCTGATGAGCTGTGGCGAAAGTACCGTCGGCGCTAACCCATAGGTTGTTAATACCATCAAAAAGTACCACAATGAAATTGAATCCACGTTGGAGCTCAGGAAAACAATCGGAAGTGTGCCGAAGCAAACACTGCACGATTCTTGCTACAGTATCGTTATATTACTGTTCAGACACTGTTCAGAGAACATTTTCTCCCCGAGGAATTTCCTTTTCGGCGTATCCCAGTTGCTGACAGCTGTCCTAGAGTCACTGGCTGCTTTCATAGTCCGCCGGCCGGCGACCCTACGTGCCGGCGTGCCGGCGGAGGCAGTGCTAGGGGGGAGGAGGGAGGCAGACAGATAGGCAAACAGTCCACGCCCTTTCGAAGGGCTGAAAACAAACAACCTTCGAGGGGCGTGGACTGTTTGCCTTACCCTGTCTGCCTCCCTCCTCCCCACTAGCATTGCCTCCGCCGGCACGNGAATTTCCTTTTCGGCGTATCCCAGTTGCTGACAGCTGTCCTAGAGTCACTGGCTGCTTTCATAGTCCGCCGGCACGCCGACACGCCGGCACGCCGGCTGGCGGACTATGAAAGCAGCCACTGCCAAACACCAGGTATACAGTAAATACGTAACTGTAAATATAGCAATGAGCAGCGGCCCCGCTACAGCATTTGTGATCTGATGGACCCTAGTCAACGCTTTCCCTAGTTCACCTCGGGTTCTGCTTAACCCTCCAACTGTGTGTATATCGAAGGTTGACCGTTTCATTTCATTCCTGTTCGAACGTTTTGTCCCCTTTTCCCTACCCTTTCAAAAATCGCTCCGGTCATTGCCTTTTTTGTGTTTTGTATGTGAGGTCTTATTTCTCACCTTCTTATTCTCGTCCAATTTTCTTGATTTGTCGTTATTTCCCACCCAATTTTCCTTCCAGCCGCCCGTTGTTATTTTCACATTTTCGTGAAATTACCAAGAAACTGTGCTTTTTCGTCAGGTGGAGCATCCATTTTAGTCATTTTTGAGCAGCATTGAACAGGTTTGACAGAACAACTCAAAATGCAACAAATCGCTTCGTATGCGGAGCTCGTTCTGAAAAGCATGGTCAACAGAAAATCTGCAGTAATGTTGAATATTTGGGATTTCATTCGAAAAATCATTTCATACTTTCTCTAACCCTCATATGAATACTATCTTTTTATGCCAAACTCGGTTCCCGCATCTCTTAAAAGAGCAGCGCGCTTATTATTCAGCAGAAATTGAAAACTTCCGCAAAAGCAGAAAGTGATTATGGGATTGATAAAGGAAGATCCATGTACATATGAAGATACACTAGCAAAGAAGAACGTTCAAGAAGTCCCTATAACAGCGACTTTGAAAAGCACGTCGCATAGATTATCATGTCTTTGAGCTTCGGAATGAAAATATCGAAGCAGATAGTAAACAGGTTTTTAATGATATGGAAGAAAGTGAGGGCAATCTAGATGACTTGTGCTTTCTCCCTTTTCCTTCTTCCCATAGCTTTAATCCGAGCCGTCACAGAATCTGCTGCTTTTCTGAAGTGTCACCAATTTCTTCTGTCCAAGACATTCTCTGCTGTGATTTAACTTTCTTCAAGGTCGGTCTAGATCACTTTCCTCCACCTCCTTTTGAAGCACCTCGTGTCGCTTGCTCTCTCGATGACATCCAGTGCTTTTTTGATAGTCCTCAGGCCTTCCACATTCGTCCATATCATCGCATGCCTACATGTCACATCTTCAGTTTGAAGGGGTAGTGCATAACTTCCCTAGTTTCTGACCTGACTTCTCCACACGATCTACCACTGATTAATGATTACATGAATTATTCCATGAAATCTTCGAAGCTGAGTTTGGTCTCTTCAGCATTCTCTGCAGAACATTTTGCCACTTTTACAGCAGAAGCTTGTCCTAGAATCGTTCTCCACTCATCGCTGCCAGAGCGATGCCATCCTGGTAGAAGATTTTCTCCAGCAGTTTAACTACGAATTCATTTTGGTTCTCTCATTTCCGTGGCATGCACTCATCCTAAAATAGACGCAATATTACTTTTCATCCCCTTTCAAAGATGAATACGTTAGCACTGCTACCGTTGACGCTTGAAATCATTCCTTAGACTGTTAGTGTCAATAGTCTTCCCATTTTCACATATCTCTTTGCCCAATGAACCTTACCCTCTATCTGGAGTGCGATTAGACCAGCGACATATGCAACAACGAAATTCCTAACGCATGGGTGATTTGAGCTAAAACATTGTAGAAGTCACGAATTTCGTCGTTACAGGCCTAGGCTGGCCTTTTCAATGCACGATGATCCCATAAACAAGGTAATCGTTTCTAAGCCCAGGTAAAGTGAGATGGTTGTGACGCAATGGGTACCCACATGTGTTTCTCCGCCAAAGAGCTTTCGGGCCACTCCCAGCAAAGAAGATGTCCCTGCTTACAGTGAGAGCCAAGAATTAAGTCCTCACTTCTGTGAAGTTATCTATTCCTTTGTGACAATTTCATCTCAGTTCCAACTTTTGCCTTTCTCATTTTACAGCATGCATTTCCAGAATGTATGCATCATGTTTGGGCATACATTATCATTACCATTGACAATTTTGATCGAGAACGTTGCCTGAAAAAGTAAATTTATATACTCGAACTTTGAGCGTTTAATCCTTTTTCAGAGACGTGCAATTTCGTTCAATAAGGACGCGATTACAATATTACGTCTCGAAAAGCTTTATTGTCTTATCTCTGGGTATCACCTTTTTTTCTTCCTCTCAACACCCTGGGATGGATCTTTTGAACATTACGTCCCACATCGATAGTCGTTCTTTCTTTGGACTTTAATTTACCTCTCACTTTTTTTCTATTTTCTTGGTTCCTATGCCGTTTTAGAGTTACTGTATTCCATATCTGGCTTGGGCCAAGCTTCAAACGCTTTTAAAGGAGCGACAAAATCACCGACCTTCGATTGTTGTAATTCATGCTCGGATTTTACTTCTCGTATCGAAGGAGGAGTCTGAGCCCCCCGTTTCTCTTTGAGATTTCTCAAAAGTGTCATAACTTGATCTTCACTGAATAACTACGTTTTAATCTTTCTGTTCTCGAGTTAATTCTACCCTCAGCTTATAGTCCAGTTACCACTTGGGCTGTATTCTCCCTGTAAATTTTACTAATTGCTCCTCTTGAAGCACTGGGTCTGTCGCAGCACCTGGTGGTGATTTTTTACGAGCTGCAGCTTTGACTTCGAGACGTTTCCTCATTCGCGGGGTTTTCTTTCATTTGAGACTCATTTTTGAAGGGACATTTTTGTTCAGTAGGCGGGTCATTTACATATAGTGAGTATTTTTGCGAACAGTATCGCTCATTTGAAGATCTGTTCACTGCTAACGAAGTTTTTTCAAGTGACCCACTTAACCATTTCCCACTTATATCCATTTTCAAGGCTTGCTCCTGTGTCAGTATAACGAAGCACCACTGCGTCTGATGCCGCCGCATTTCTCGTCACAGCTTGAAATGAGGCCTACCCATTCTGAACTTACCGTTAGTTGGCTCTCTCCGAGGGCCTTTTGAGGTTGCAACAGTGCACAGCTCCTATCTCCTTAACTTACTCATTCGGTTCTTGCTCAACCTTGACTCGTTGCATTATTTCCGACTCTACAGGAATAGCGGCGGAATGCTTCTGATTCAATCTTGTCGCTCCTAGTTATTGAACTTGTTTGTGAAGAATTCCAATGAAAAACTAAACTGCGCCTTTCCAACTTTTCTTTTCACGAAAACCCACCACTGATATTGATTCCATTTTAGTTCCTTGAGCTTATGGTGCCTTTAGGTTGAATACCCACTTGCAGCCCTACGTTTCTAACAAGTTCTCCATCGAAGGAGTAGATTTGTTCTATATTCAGGAGTTGCTTTGTAACTCTTAACTGCCTAAGATCTTCTGCTTCTCAGCGTTGCTGTTAAGAAAAGGAGAGAATAAGCAAACTCGAATGAAACAAAGTTCACCCAAATCACCACCGCTGAAGCTGAGTGATACTGCTCTCAGCCGGATTTGTAACCAGAGTTGTGGGTCATGAATCGGAGTATCGCCAAGTGCACTGCCGAATTTGATACTTTCGTGGAGGTATTGCTATCGTTTTTTCAGATTCCTCATATTCATTACGTCATATATCTGACATTTTATTTGATTCGAGTCTGCCCCCATGCATCAACGGTTTCCTAACTCCAGCTGTCTTCAATTTCTACTGAAGATGGCATTTGTTACTTCCGATTTCAATGGTTTGGGTACATTCTGTGACACGGAATTCAATACTGTACTGTCATATGCGCGACTACCGTGCTGGATTCCGTATCTACGGTGCATGAGCTAATCTATCACAGTCATATTTGCACATGATGAGCTTCCATTTTGTCTGTAACCACCCTGTCTGGATAAAATATTCTTTAAGTTATTGAAGACCATGCAGTCCACATGTGGACTGCAGTTGTATTTTTTGTTTTATTCATCTAAATTTCCTTTTTCTTTCAATTCTTTTTCTCAGAGCATTACATCAGGCCTAATCGAAACTAAATACAGCG
>UZAF01018799.1:0-29523 GCA_900617895.1 Haemonchus placei
TTAGAGTCTTCTGGCGCCTTCGATGCAACTCCCGCATTCGACTTTCATTCGGAACTGAAGAGTGGTAATGAGTGTGGGCGTGTGGCTTAAAGGCACCGTTTACGATAAATTTAGGGTGCCCTTTTTTGACGGGAATTCATAGAACTACTCTAGAATAAAGCGGTAACAACGAAAGAAGCGCAAAAAACGATGAACAAAAAAAAATAGAAAGGGTCAAAAAAGAGCTGGAAAGGGGGGTTGGACGTGTTTCACATTGGAAGAACGGCGGTTAAGGGAGTGTTCGGGCGAGTGCACGAAGGCGACGCAATGTCTGCAATAGCAGACAACACACCCAAGCAGACAACTTCGCTCCAATGCGAATGTGGTGAAGGACAATTAGAACTCGTAGTCAGCCTAGCGAGGGGCGGAAGCCTCCCGTCCCCCACTGTTCCTCCCCATACTGTGCCCTATCCAGACCGTTTTCCGACCTCATTCCTGCACAAATGGTATCAGAGGGGGCGTCGAATTCAAACCATGTGCAGATCTCCGAAACCATTTTTTCGTGAACAGTGCCTTTAAGCGGCGGATCTCCCTTTAACGACGCCTCTTGAACTTTCCGCGTTAATTAAGGTTGCTCATGTTTCTTTTCACTTTCGAGTAGTTTCTACTGCAGCCATGATAATGAAGTTAGGCAATGACGTAACTAATGTTCAAATGACCTTATATGATAGTATATATTCGAAAAACTGTGGTACCCCGTTGCATGACAATCTTACCGTATTGAACCTTAATTGGCAGCACTACTTTTGACATGACAGATTTCATTTTTCTTCTTTCGATCTCTGTAACTAGCTCTATCCCAAGTTTGCCCAAGATTTTTATCCATCCAGAACTTGCTCTCGGTGACTAGCGACTACTTCTAGAAACTTCCCATCCTTTTTCTCATAGCCGCTCTCTCGGATTTGTGGTTCTCTGGTTAGGGTGACTAGGCGATTTCGCGTTCAATTATTTAGCACAGTCTGGATACATTCTCCCGTTGCAAGCCGCGATGACCAACTCTCTGCCTTTACATCTTCACATCAGGCAAATGTAGCGCTACAACACTTGTAGTTTACCAACAAAGCAATGCATCATAGTTATCTCTAGATGCTCTAAATTCCTGCGAGCGTATTATCCCTGCGGCGTGATATTCTATATCACTATCAGTATGTCATTCATGTAGCGTTTGATTCTTCCCTGCTTGAAGACAGGGCACTTGGATTGGAAAGGTTAGTGACCTCATAGCAGTTCTGCATTTTCACTGGCTCACTGCAGCTATTTTTATTCAGAGTAATCAAAAATGTGACTAATTACCCGCCGGTCGATGTCTGATTCTCGTATTATAATCCATAGATTAGGAACTGTAGCGTCTCGCAAAGTATAACATAGGTGAATAGCCTGAATGTTGGGAAAAAACAACTTGGAGTCAACAAAGGGAAACATTTTGAATTAGAAGACAGAAGATAATTACTATCGGACAAGGTCTAATCGTGCTATATTCATGCTTCTGTCCCCAATAATATCTCTAAAATGATATCAGATTTCTGTTTACGTTGTTTACGTTTTATTCATTTTCATCATTTCTTTAAAAGTATTTTTGTTTAACCCTCCTTCGACAACTTTTCGAAAGGACATCATTTGTATATTATTTATGGTATATAAAACTACTAAGAAATGGACACCTTCGAGAGAATACAATGACATTTTATTATTCGTCATTTACCTCTTTGAAATGACAAGTGGAATCACTATTAGTCCTATTCATAAGGGAGCATGAATTCACTAGTCGCATCCACTCAAAAATTGGGAAGCCTGTCGTACGCCTTAAAAGTTACCGTGCAGTGCTTTTCTAATAGCTTAGACCTGGAACATGAATGCTATCTGAGCATTTATGTATTCCGACCGTTCTTCATTGATTTTAAGAGTTGCTTTTCCAATCAGTTAACATTAACCGCAAGCAGACAAATAGTCTTCGGCATTGTCATCATTGCTATCCAATGCGGTCGTTAAAAATACATCCAAAGGGATGTAAAAATGAATAAATATCCGAAGAAAGGTGCCCTGATGTACATATAATCGAAAGGTTTTCGATTTCCATGAATATATCTATTGTAGTTTAACATGTAGTTGCGAAAATGCCCTACTTTGTATAATTTCTCATTTTCGAGTCATACTATTGAAAATAGCATAATCAAGGGCTGCTATGTTTTACTGCTTCCTGTGCACTCAGAGGTTTCCAAATGAAATTTTAAGGTTTCATGGGTTGTCTTCAATGACCACCATCACCGATCTGTTCAAGAAGGTTCAGGATGCTATCAGCAATTTGAAAGGTTCATGCTTCTATTGGTTGTAAGTGTAGTATCCACCTAGAGTTGTAAGTGCGGTTCTGGAAACACGTCAGGTGAGAATCAAGGAGGTCGCAGCATTTTTATGTTGACCTCGTCACAATGTATCGCAATAATCCGCTTTCACACAACTAGATCACAAATATATGAAGAAATCAAATATGGTAAAGATTCAGTGACCAGGCCGTTCAAATGTAAAGGGGGTTTTCTTCTAAGTGTGCCCTAGCATTACCATAGCCTAATTAAGATGCTTTTTATTAATTTATATAATACCAGTCGGGCCGCCCGGCTAACGCCTGGCTTCCCTCCTTTTTATGGTGACGCCCGGCTTCGCCGAGCTCTCCTTCCTATGAGAAATTTGCAATGCGTAAATCGGCTCGCCCGGCTGACGCCGGGATCCCCTCCTTCTCATGTCGAAATGGCCTCCCGCCTGCACCTTTATCAAATTTGTCGGCTTCGGAAGATGGAAACAGGAGTTATTCGTTCCTGGCCGAACACAGACGCTCAACACAATCCATGCGCGCCCCATCCGCCATGAACAGACTTCCTTAGGCTCTATGTGTTTGTCTAACCCGATTTATTTGCGACTTATTCGACCTTGGTTTGAAATTTCGCTTCGAGTCTACATTAACTTTTTTTGCTCACGCCTCGCCTCCTGTGAGCGGAGTTAAGTCCTGCCGCCCGACATAGGCGCTCCCATCCTGCCGCCTGTATTTCTATCGAATATGAGCGCTGTCTTTCCAAGTTTGAATTTTTTGCACAAACCCTGCTCCATGTGGGTGGAGTCCGGTCTCGCGACCCACCATAAGTGTTGCTATCTCGCCGCCTGTACTCCTGCCAAATTTGAACGTTCTAGGTCCAAGTTTAAGTTTTTCACATAAACCCCGCCCCTTGTGGGCGGAATCCGGTCCTGCCACTAACCATAAGCGTTCTCACCCTGCCGCCTGCACTCCTACCAAATCCGAACGCTCTAGGTCCAAGTCCAAGTTTTTCACACAAACCCCGCTCCTTGTGGGCGGAATCCGGTCCTGCCACCCACCATAAGAGTTCCCATCCTATCTTAGGTACTCCGACCAAATTAGGACCCTTTAGGTCCACGGGGACTGGAGTTATGATTTTCCGCACAAACCCCGCTCCCTGTGGGTAGAGTCCGGCTCCGCCACCCACCATAAGTGTTCCCATGCTGCCGCCTGTACTCATACCAATTTTTAGCGCTTCAGGTCCACGGGGACAGAAGTTATTAATTTCTGCCCAAACCCCGCCCATTGTGGACAGAGCCCAATCCTGCCACCAATTATAAGCGTTCCCATCCGATCTGGGGGACTCCTACCAAATTTGGATGTTCTAGGTCACCGAGGACTGGGGTTATGATTTTCCGCACAAACCCCGCCCCCTGTAGGTGCAGTCCGGCTCCGCCACCCACCATAAGTGTTCCCATGCTGCCGCCTGTACTCCTACCAAGTTTGGGCGCTTCAGGTCCACGGGGATAGAAGCTGTAAATTTCCGCTCAAACATTTATTTCGCACAAACCCCGCCCCCTGTTGGTGGAGCCTGGCCCCGCTACCCACCATTAGTGTTCCTATCCTGCTGCCTGTAGTCCTACCAAATTTGAACTCTCTCGGTTCGTGGGGAACGCAGTTATGAATTTCCGGTCAAACACAACTACACACACACACACACACAGACAAACCAACAGACACACTTAGCGCGTTATATATAGTAGGATAATAAAGATTCGGTGACCACGCCGTTCAAAGGTAGAGGGGGTTTTCTTCTAGGTGTGCCCTAGCATTACCATAGCTTAGCCAAGCGCTTTTTATGATATTTATTCCAATTTTTAGCAAAAGCATTGAGGCACTAAGTTTGTTGAATCAATGAGTAGTTCCGTTCCTGTTTGTTGTTCGCCCGGCTGAAATGAAAGATGATACTAATAGGATGACCTTTCAGTCTTTTGTCATCATAGCAAAAGACAGGCTGATTATATTCGCTCCTTCAATTTTGGAAAGGCACTGGATGAGCCGATCCCCAAAGTGTTATTCTAAATTCTGTGATAAATTTTTAATAAAGATGACACTTGCATTCGGCCCACGTGAGGTTATAGTGGCTTACAAAAGCTGCTGGCGATTCTGTTTCAACGGAAAAAGTATCTCCTCATGTTCACCCTCCAACTTTTCGCCTGAGTAGTTTGAAAAACAACATCTTCGTGAAGGTGCTCGTGAGTGGTCGATGCTTTGCGTAACGTACCAGTGTTTTTTTTTNTTTTTTTTTCATATAGCAATTATGCGGAAACAAAAACGATTGTTTTTACTCCAGTCCCTCCCAGCGAAACAGGTGATTTGACCTTAGTTCAAGAAATCTTTCGGAACTACGATGCTTTAACATATTTAAGATTATCTTTACATCGCTCTTGAAAGCTCACTTATGTAGTTCAGTCTCATTTCTCTAGGCTTCAAAGAAACAAACGGCATATAGATAGCAATGCGGAAAGATGCGCTCCATCAAACGACTACCTTGGTACCATTCAGTACTGAAATGACAGCCAGGAGTAGCTTGTTTGCCTTTATTCAGGTGACAGTAACATCCTGCTTGGGAAGGATGGCGACATCGTGTTCTCAAAGAACAATGTTTGTGTACATGACCTCGGAAATGATGAGGTTGGTTTCTTCTTTTCAGTAGAACCATAACCAATTCGTGTGCCGGCCAACGAGGAAGTTCCTATCAGGTCGAAATGCTTCAATTGAGGCCTAGATCAGACTCATTTTTAGGTCGACAACATTATACATACACCCGGTTACTTAACGGTACACTGTCAATCCGACGAGCAAATCGGTGTCACCTTGGTTCTCCAATGGTTGCCCAATTCAACACTCCAAAAAAATCCTGCAAGGTAGCTGTGCTTCAACGGTTATGCTTGTTTTTCCCAGTTCTTAAATCTCTATTAAGCATACGAAGTGTATCGCCACGGAACCAGGCAAGAAACACTTCTAGACAACCATGCATACGAAGCAGAAACCAAGTAAGGGATCTCCATTTACAGCTTTTTCTCAGATTTGATGGGATTGGATGTTTTTGTGGTGGATTCATGAGTTTCTAATGAGTACGATATTTCAGCCCGAGGTTGAGACACAATTTGCATCGCATCGCCAATCTAGGACAGACATCGGAAAGGCAGAAGTCAGTTTTTTTACAGAAGTAGAATTTAAAAAAAGCCACTTGCATGACCGTCTGGGAATTAGCGCCCAAATGCCTCTTGAAAATGGAGAATTGGAATTGAAAAAGATTTTTTTGCTCGAAGCCTAAATGATGTTCCTGTGTAGAGTATCTAAATTGGAAAGTGAACTTTACGCTAAATTAAATAGCGTTCGATGTGGTCATCAGTCACAAATTAGCAAACTTCTGTAGAAGATTGAGAGATCGTTGTTAGGCTCTTACTCACTTTCAGAGTGCATCAGACTCACCCCCAGAAATTTGTGTGGAAATGAACGGCGATCTTATCTCAGTCACAGCAGTTCACGAACGTCCGACAGCTCTTTCCACAGTGGTTATTTATAATACCCAAACTCCTTTGATATTCATGAAGATTATTCTTCACTAAAAACCAATTTACAGGATATCGCATTACCACAAACTGGAGTTGATGGGGAATTTAGCGTTCCATCGATCAACGTCATTCCTCACACACCTCTCGAACGCCAGATGTTTAGTGTATGTACAAGATGTTCTAAGCAATTCTTTCGTTAAAACTAATGCTCAAAATAACTTCCACAAACCAAACTGTAAATCTGGTGACACATTACTACCACTTGTAATCTACTATCTGCACCAGGCACCCGCCGTGCCGTGAACCTCTGTTTCCCTGAGCAGGTGCCACTAACGTCCCCTGTCGCGAGCCAGAGTGAATCAATGGATTGTCCTTGCTCGAGGGGAACGGAACATAGTAATCCTTCGTTCAGAGCTTTCGTGAATATATCAGACCATCGCGCTGGTGGTGGTTTCAGTGTTCGCTTGAGTCTAGAGAGATCTCTTTAGTAACCGTCCATTCTCCGACGAAAGAACAATTATTACAATTACGTTCCAGATTTTCTTCATTGGGCTGATATGGGAAATGCAGGCTGTTCACGGCGGCCCTCTCAATATACTTTAGATGTGCAGCCACACTAAATTCGGTATATCACACTCTAAAAAATAGGGACCGATTTTCCTCACCAAACATAGGTTTACTACTTGGTTCACCTCCTGATTTCCTTCGATTAAATTCATGCTGTACCCTCTAACTATCAACATTGGCCCTTACCGCATAGGTGCTACCTAACGAAGAGGGCGGTNCTCGAAATAGACGAGATGTATAGGAGGGTGCTAGTCTCTGTAATTTCATATGTCAATTCATGCTAACAACTCCAGAACCCGATCGATTTTCACATGATAAGAGCATTACTTTGAGCTACTTCCCTATGAGTTTGCGTGTGGAAGAGCTTGCTTCCACTATGATCATCTGCTAATACCTTTTCTTCCAGGATTTGCCCAAGTCCCGGTCGCAGTCGTCTCTTTCAACATCTGGAGCTGATGAAGCCTCTGAGAATGAGGAAGAAGTCGTGAGTTCATCGTATGACAGCAGCAATCATTCTGTCGATGAGCAGGGTGAGATGTGTCAGCAATTTGGATTCGTCTTTTCTTTCTTGTTTCCATACAGTAACTAATCCCCCAGACGTTTTGACATTGCTGAAGCTCCTTCTTCACTGATTACTGAGTGCTGGAGGGAACTGTCATCAGTTAGTTCAGGGACAATGGTGAATTCTTTTTGGAACTATCGCGAATCGCTGATTGACTGCACGCCGGAACAATTCGCATACGAACACAACTTGATGCTGACGGAGACATCCAAGGTATGCTTCTCCTGACGGACCGTAAGCAATAGCTGTATTGAGATTGCGAGCACAACTGGCTCTAGTTAAAACAACTGTGAATGAGGCAGGGTTCGTAACAAGATTAAGCAGAATTCGAAAATATAACAGATAGATGGAATGTGCATTGGCTTTTGCAAAAACTGTCTACTTTTTTCTTAAATTTTCTTTTGTCGTTTTTCAATTACCAGCCTGTGCCATCTAGTATCAACTTCCCAAGGCAGAGAGAAATCGACATCGCTTAAAAATCATGCCTTTTCCTTCACCGCCGAACAACGCAAATATTGTAGTATACTTCAGAACGAGGAGCCGATTGCTGTTCTCAGTGGAAAAGTAACATATTCAACCAAACTGTCCAATATCAGCCTTTTCTCGGTGAATCTAGGTCAGTTCTTCTTCTACCGATTTTCAGTGCAGAAAATTACCATTATTGTTGAAAATCTGGTAGATTGTAGGAAAAATGAGATCTATGAGATTATTCTACTCGAACTCGGATTGCACCAGCGGTCAGTTAGTTATCGCTAGCCCAGACTCCCATTACAAGGTAAAATTTGCGATGTTATTCTGTTTTGAATCTCTCTAGCCTGCCATTACTGGTCGGTTGCAATAGGTTTCGAAATTACGCGTTCATAGTAACAGCTTCTTAGTTCATAACAATTTCTTCGTTTCGGCAGAACACTTGCTGTAGATCAGGGAATGTGGATTACTGTTGAACTTCGGTCCGTCCTATCGTCTAATTCTATTAGGATGCCTGGAAAGTTCTGAAAAAATTATGCCTATAAGCTGTAAAAGCATGCTGCTTCCAAACGCGTTAAAGAAACTATAGATTCGATAATAGGGAAGAGGCATTGTTGACAGATCAATACAGCGGTCGAGTGGTGCTTGATGCCGCCGTTCGAAGTTGGTAATCATCGACCGAAAAATGTTTGAACGACAAGCCTATCGCAGCCTTCCGCTTCACCATTACGAAACTGATCGCTCCGACACACAGGCATCGAATGAGTTATGGTGACTGATGGGAAGCACTGCACCCTCTCTTGTCACCTACCATAAGTGGCACGAACGCCGTCTCTGACAATGAGTGGGGATTTGCTTCGACGAAGTTCGTTGAAGCAAACATCCGCTGTCTCCACGACCGACACTGTTCTAGCCTCTCGTCAAAGCACTACTCCTCACCGACACTGTTCTGGCCCCTCGTCAAAGCAATGCTTCTCAAAGTGTCCAGGATATGGAAAAGATAATCATCGACGTTCTACACAAGTCTTTTTCGAAGCAGGACTCTTTACAGATATCGCGCGCTCCTTGTCTAAGCAGTGGTGTCAAGTGCGAGTCAGTGTGTGTCAGGAGATACTTCATTATTGCTTAGGATGAAAAGTAGATTTTATATGCAAATTCACACAGGGAATCGCCTACCAGGGAACGTAAGACCATAGCTCGCTACAAAGCGAGGCGTTCACGTGAAGAAGGTCATGAGCTCACTCTTCCTCTGTTTAACCACACAGTTAGATGTTGTACATATGCGATCGTATAGCCTGTTTCGAACCAGGCATTGATCAGATTGAATGGTGGTACGTTTACAATAGCAACCGCATTTTCCAGGCCCGACCTCTTTAGACACTTCCTAATAGTGGTACTGACCTCATCAGAGATAAATGGTAGTACAAAAAGAATCTTCCCATCCATCGAGGTACTGCCATGTCAGAGGGTCACACCCCCAATGAAGCTCTTCGTGTAGTCGAAAAGTTGCAGTAGCCATCCATCTGAACAGAATCGCATGCCATTTTCATAGACTCTTTCCGGTCATCTTTGGTGCTCTTAGTCAGCACGAAAGCGATATAACTATGTGAGGGCTGTCCATATCCCAGCTGATGACACTTGTAAAGGAGTGCTTCTGTTGTAACATCTTCAAATGTTCGGGGAGGTATTACGCTCAGGCTAGGGGCTTGGCCATGGGGTAACGATTGGCACCTGTCCTTTCTATAGCATTTATGGCCAAGACTGAAGTGCCTGCCCTTGAATACCTGCCTTTACTTTACTACAGCTATATAGACGACTGCTTAAGGAAGAAATAGATGTGTGTTTGGGCCTGCTGAACTCACAATCAGAGCACGTTAAGTTAGCACGGAAAAAACCGACCCTAAATTGGCCTCCCTTCTTGAACGTTCAAAAGAGGGTAAAAGGCGATATGATTGCCATGGAGTGGTACTGAAAACCTAGCTATAAAATTATCATTGTCCATTATCACTCAGCTCACCCTTTTTACATAAAGCGAGCGTTTGTTAGGAATATGTTCCGCGCCGCTAAGTAGGTTTGCACTAGAGAGGATGAGCGAAAAAGGCCGCCTAAAATGAAACGCGATACAGCTTTGTCGAATGGCCACTACAATTTTCCAACTACACGTAGAGCTTCTTCTGGCGGTGTGATCCTCAGACAGTGGTAGTCCTGGTAGTATCTCGATTGAAAAAAGACCCCTTTTGTACTACCAATCATTTCTGATGAGGTCAATGCCTCCATCAAAAAGTGTCTAAAGAGATCGGGTTTGGAAAATTTAGTTGCTATTGTAAACGTACCACCCTTCGATCTAAAGAAGATCCTGGTTAGGAACGGGGTATACGATCACGTACGTACAACCTCAAACTGCGTGTTCTGCTCAGCTGGCACGGAGGTACCATGTCTGGGGTAGTCTACAAGATACTTGCCGTGATTGTGGTGATGACTATAACGGCAAGACCACTTGGGGATTAAGGAGCACATAGATGGTATGAAACGATTGAAAGAGTCATCGAACTCAAAAGCACGACGGAAACGTTTTTGAAGTCACCGGGATGTAGTGGCACAGGAAACGCAAATGTGAGCGCGTAAACCCCGTAACGGCATTTTGAATACAAGTCACCGATCCAAAAATGAATCGTATTGATGAATGCAATCATGCGGGGGCTGCGGCCTTATATAAAGTTGACCTTCCCGCAGGGACTTTGAATGAAGACCTATCCCAGCTGACACTGGTCGATTGTTATCATCGGTTGCTTGTTGATTTCGAAGAAACCACCAAGCTACGGTGAGTGGTTCTCCTTTAATTACCTAGGAGTGGAGACGTTTGATTGGATAGTGACAAATTGTTATGTTCTTTCCAGGCTTTGGAGAAGGCGAATCCGCCAAAACGTCAGCTTTATAAAGCCTGGATAGTTAAAGAAAACAACTCAGTAACGAAGGAGGTACGTTCCGTGTTGGTCAACCCACGACCTGGCAGTATGCAGCACTTCCAGAGCAAAAAAGAAGACTTAGAAGGTTACCTTCAGCACTGGAGTGGAACAAATGGAAATCGACTGTGTGCTCGTAAGGACATCGTTTCTCAAAACTGTGAAACGCTCAGAGAATACCTACGATGGTCACCCTGTTCAGAAATTAGATGGCTCACCCAATTCGTAAACAACGTGACAATCGGAAGAAGAATCTCAGATGCGTGGAGGCGCAGTACTACCGGTTCCATCTTTAAGCAGAAGAGAACGCAACGGATCGCATTAACTACCGAGGAATAAGTTTGATTGCTTACACGGCGAAATCCTACTAGCGACCAGTCGACTAAATGCTTGAGAACTGCGTCTGAACTCACAAGAGCAATTCGGCTTCATGGCAGTAAGTTCTAAAACGGATGCCGTCTTTATAGCTAGATAACTGATATAGAAATGTAAAAAAAAAGCGAGAAAGGCGGAGACCCTCTTTCTTGGCCTTCCTCAATGTGGAGAAGGCTTTCAACCGACTCTCGCGACCAATACTTTTGAGAGCACTCTGAGAACATAACTTCCTTCAGCCAATGATTCACCTGGTGAAGGACATGTACGATGAGTCCGAGTACGTTGAGTACGTTAGAGACCAGCTCTGCGTTAGAGGTCAATCCTCCTCCTGCTAACACTGGATGTCATTACGAATGAAATGGATGGACATTGAAGACCATCGTCTACGCTAATGACATCGCTCCTATAGCGGGGAGTAGAGAGGAGTTCAAGCACAAACTGCAGAAGTGACAGAGAGCCCTGACAAAAAATGGGCTTCGGCTAAATAAGAGAAAGATCAAGATGCTCGGTACGAAGAGCGAGCACAGCCAGTTGTAAACTGCCTTTAGGGTGGATCGATAAAGTTCTATGAAATGACCTAACTGACAGTTTGAGAATGGATCAGGCTGCGAGCGCTCAAATCAACGCTGTGTGGATGGAATGGAGAAAGTCCACTGGCTTTCTCTGTGACCGATGATGCCCCAAGGCGCTCAAAGGAAAGGCTAGTAGTGAGACCCATAATGTTCCACGACAGCGAGTGGTAGCTTATAGGCAAGCACCAGAGGTAACTCCAACCCGCAAAAATGAGATATCGTGATGGACTTGCGGTTGACCGTTCTAGAAGCGAAGAAGTCAGGACAGTCATGCAAGTAGCCCCTGCCTAGCTGAAGAAGAGGGAGCAGCATCTGCGATTGTATGTACACGTACTGAGAAGGCCGGAGAACCGTGCGATAAGGGAGCCCATAAAGGATGCAATGTAGTTCGAGGCTCAAGTAAAGCGACAACGAGGAGCCTCAAAAAAGACGTGTCGTGAAGTGATTAGGAAGGACCTTGCCATGGTCAAGGTGACAGCAGAAGATATTGTAGTTAGATTGAGAACGAGACGCTTAACAAGAACAGCGGACCCTGTAACGGCGCTGGACTAATGCTAGCGAGAAAAAGACATTGATCGAGCTCACAATATATTTCTTTTTCGGATTTTTTCGGAGTTGATGCATTATCTTTGAATCATTCAAATAACAACATCACGACAATGTTGAAAGCCAAAGTTTCGCATGTGTTCAATGCATTAGTGAACTGTTCCTTTGATAGTGCTTTCAGATTCTTCATTTCCATCATGGGGGACTGGACAAGCTGGCGCTGCTGTTCGAGCAGTGGTCTGCAGTAAAGGCCAAAAGTGTCAAAAATGTCAGTTTCCGATATCAGTGACGGATACGCGTATTCACGTTTAGAAATCAATTAAATGTCACATTGTCGGGTTTTGGAAAAACCTTGAATTCTTTCTAGAGATTGTTACCAATTGTTTTTTCTAGCATTAGAGCGGTCCTGAAGGAAGGGTTTGGCAGAGTTCTAGACACTCACAGTAGCGGCCAAAAGTCTTCGTTGAAACGTTTTTTCAATCGTAACTTTTTTCTTAGTAGAGGGATTCAAGAAAAATTCTGATATGCAAACCTCACCTTAAACCGAACCAGTTTATACTTCTTGGCTTCAAAACGGGGGGATTAGATGACTACTCGCGGAGGTTCCACTACAGAAGCGATTTTTCCTGATTGCGGAGTTAGCGATAATTACATTTTTTGCTTCCCTTCTGTGCTCAACGTTAGTACTTGTGCAATCAAGGCATGCATAGAAGGGCAGTAGCCACGTGGAGAATTTGGACGATTTCTTCGATTATCCCATGCTAGCAGGTCAGAAGCTCTGTTTGCAATGCTTTGAGAACGCAAAGACTCCGATGTGCTTTATCAGCCCAGGACAGACGGATCACACTTCGGTCGAGGGCTGACTTTCGCCTCACTGCGGCTAACATTGTGTTGAGTGTAGCGCTAGTGGTAGCACCGTTCCTTGCCGGCAGACTGTAGGAAGACCCCTAAACAGTGATGGTATTCAGAGGAGGCATCCGACCAGAAAGCCGTTCATTGATTCAAAAAATAGGAGAGCTGGAGTGAAGTTTGCGCCCTGTTACCTCAACTGGACCTCGACTGAATGCAGTAGAGTTCCATCTACAGATCGTCGCAAGTTCAAATAGTTGGGAAGCGATGGTATACGCTGTGGGCAACGCCAATCTGAGGAAAAGTTCAAGGCAAATATACCCTACCCACAGCTAAGCATGGTGGAGGAAGTGTGATGGTATACAGTGCCTACTCCTCGAACGGAATGGGCCCTACTTTGAGAATTGACGGCACAGTGACAGGGGATTAGTACAAGAACATAACGTTCGATATCGTCTTGCTATGGGCACATGCCAGCAGGATAAATCCTGCAGCAGGGTAATGATCTGAAACAGTTCTCAGTAGTTGTGAAGGCAGCCTTCAGCGAACAGCGAACCATACCTCTGGAGAAGTCCAGCCAGTCATCGGATCTGAAACCAATAGAGCATATGTGGGGAGAGCTCGAAAAGCGTTTTTCGAGGAAACTTTGCGAAAACAGCGGAGAAAAATTTACTTAATAAGCGAAGAAGGGAACGCCATGCCAGTGTCTACCATTCAAAAAGCAGTCGACTCGATGCCTTCCCACTGCGTACTATCATCCAAAGTCAAGGCTTCCCTAATAAATATCGATGTGTTTGATGTCTTTCATGTCGCTATTGCGAAATAAAGCGGTTTTCGTGGTTACAGGGCTGTTGTCAACCAGAATTTCTCTCGTTGAGAGAATCAGGCGGTGATGCAATCTCTGCGTCTCGCGTTCACCAGCGAGAGGAGGGCTTGTCCGCTCGTTCTCCGTACTCTCCTTCATAGCGCTCTCTCGTCAAGAGTGGATGTTCGAGGGGTCCAAGAGTCGAAGAATTTTCACAAAGACAGATTTCTCCCAACTATGGAAACTTCGTATTTCAAAGTTCAGGTAGTCTGAGAAAAGGAAAGGCTTGTTCTTTGTCCAAATATTAATAAAACATTTGCATAGAACATCTACACCGAGGAAAATCTGTGTAGCTTGTAGAAAACCCAAGTTTGCAACCTATTTGCTACTTTGCTTTTATGGGAATCAGCGCTGAGATCGACAATATCGTTTGTAGATCTGTAACACCATTGATTCAATCTTTTCGCTAGGTATCCCATTGTATTACTGGTAATAGGAGGCATTGAGGTATGGCGAGCTCTTTCGTCTGCCCTCTATCCTCTTCGNTCAAAGTTCAGGTAGTCTGAGAAAAGGAAAGGCTTGTTCTTTGTCCAAATATTAATAAAACATTTGCATAGAACATCTACACCGAGGAAAATCTGTGTAGCTTGTAGAAAACCCAAGTTTGCAACCTATTTGCTACTTTGCTTTTATGGGAATCAGCGCTGAGATCGACAATATCGTTTGTAGATCTGTAACACCATTGATTCAATCTTTTCGCTAGGTATCCCATTGTATTACTGGTAATAGGAGGCATTGAGGTATGGCGAGCTCTTTCGTCTGCCCTCTATCCTCTTCGCACTGAGATGCCCATTTGGGGAGACGCAGAGAAAACGACAAAAACGCTGAGTCACTACACACGCGGTTGACAACGGTCCTGTAACCGGTTTTCGTTAGGTCGATGCTATCTGTATTTCCCGCCGAATTTGAGTTAAATTTCACTAACGTAACGTGAACAATAGCAAACTGCAGTTTAATAGCGGTAAGTATTCATAATATGCCTTTGATTAACATACTTGATTTTTATGTGATTTTATGGTAGGAAAGAAGTTACAATTGAAAAAGCGTTTCACCGAAGACTTTTGATCGCTACTGTATGCACTATGTTCTTTAATCCATATTAATTCTTGCTTTTAGGGATCGCCATCACCTTTAAACGACAAGCATCTACTCATTTGTCAGCCAACATTGGGGAGAGATGAATTAGATCCAGAGGACGGGTTATACGATATGGTAACGTGGGATTACTGGAAAAGCTACAAGAATTGCGATGGGATCATTGCCGATAGCAATACTATAAGAAAGGTGTGTTACGAGACTTTGATTTGTTCCTGGGTTAAGTGAATGGCTAGAACGGTTCTTCTCTGAAAACCAATACATATATCACTGTTTAACACGACGACGATGTCGGTCAATGGTGACCGACAGTACTGTAAGTCAGTCAAATGAAGAAATTCATCAGTTTTTTGTTTCATATTTTACATTTGCTTATCTACTCACTAACTTTAGCGTCGGCCCATGATCCATCTAAATCTAAGGTTTTTATGGAAATATTAAGTATCGAGTCAGGAGTCATACATCATATCAGATAACAACTAAAATTTTAACTCCTTCCAACAATTGGCGCCTTACCTCTAATCTTGTTCCCGCCAAACGTGTAAATAGTGCTTTCTATGATTGTTCACGATTCGAAGCCTCATACACCGAAATGGTCTACAAAGCCCATGTTTTTGGAGAATTCACCCAAATCTTGACAGAAAACAAGTTTTTCGTTTGTTTCCAGGAGTTTTTACTTGTTTTACACAAATAGAATCTTCTTACTCATGAATACAACAAGTTCAATAGGTGTCTGTCCCGTGGGACGAGGTCCGCCAATGGTAACCGACGATTAGTCAGCGCCTTCAAATGACGAATAACGCTCTCGTCGTCAACGTGTTAAATAGGCTTCAGCGGCTCTGTTTCTAATGAATCGAATACTAATGAAATTCAAAGCAATCACTTTCGTACGTCACATCATTCCTCCAATTTTCAGAATGCTTAGTAACGAGTCGAACTTTCTTCTTACGTGCCGTCCTGCCACTCTTTATTATTCAGGCGCCGTTAATGTATTCATTGTGACTGTTGCGAATCAGTATATTGCAGTCCAGCGAGCCTAATAAGCCATACCTTCGGTTGAGCCATTTTCTGAAACCGTCTGACCATTTGACCGATGGCGAAGTTAGCGTTAGTTTTGACAAACGCAATATTGACCATTCTGTCTTGAAGGCACAGTTCATGATTATTTTGGAGTACCCGTTTCTATTCGAAGAGCGAAACTATAGATTAGGAATAGGTCATCGATAGTGAAGCAAGCGAGAGAATTCGAGATTTTGAGAAAATTATACCTCTCAAAAGTAGCGAAAATAGTGGTATTCGGACGAGATTTCAGTTATTGCAACTGTGCGAAGAGCTAACTACATCAAGCCAGAACTGTAAAGAACTGCCTTTCACCGTTTGTGTCATACAAGTTGTTTGAACTTCCTACATGGGTTCCCCTGCGATCGAGGCAGCCTCTACAATGCCGGTGGGACTCGTCCGAGGATACACACGGGCCAATCTTTGTGCCTTTATAACTCCCTAACTAGGCCGTTTTCCGACCTAATAGTACCAGATATGGTATGAGCGGCGGCCTCAAATTCATCCTGTGGGGGAATCTCAGAGACCATTTTTATCGTACACTGCGCCTTTAAAGAGTTCTAGTGTTTAAGGCGTACGTCGAGACATGAAGTACGGACGGATGCGTACTTCTACCAAATTCCCACCGCAAGTGGCAGTGCGGCGACTATCGTACATTTCCATTCTTTCCCTTTTTGAAGTGCGACTGCGCGCAATCGGCTGCGGTAAGGGCGACGCGATTTTCGGGGAGAAGTCACCATATCCCATCAAGGACAACAGGGCCGACATATGTGTGAAAATCTGAGTGTTTATCATCATTCGCACTTTTTATCTAATGTTCTGATTCTATGCTGCCCGATTCCTGCAAGTCGGCTCTAAAGCTGGGTTATTAATCATCTAGACTTCTCAACACTAGTACGTGTAGTTGGAGCTATCAGAGGTTTACTCTCCCTTGAGATGAAAGGTGCATCAGAATTGAGTCAGTTTCTCAGAAACCTCGTCCTGGTTAGATCCGGCTGCAATTCAATGATTCTACTAGCTACTGAACTCAACAGCATAAAGCAATTTTGTCTGCGATAAGGTAGCGTGTAGTTGTCATCGTCGACTTTCACTCGTTCTCAAGTAGGCTGGTGAGCCATGAAGTTTTTGACAAGCTTCCGAAGCATCTTTATATTAAGTAGCAGCATCTTGATCGCCCATTAATAGGACTACAGTATCAACTCATTAGGCCAAAACCCTCCTCAAATTGACAAACGTTTGACGCACTGCAATACCTTGTGCACTCCAGCAGCACTTATGAGTCTTGTGGCAACGTTATTGCTCGCATTACCATCATCCAGTGTTCTGTCATTACTGTTAGAGTTGTTAGCTTAGACAGCTTTCCTCGAAAAGAGAACATTGCATAAGATGGGAACCACGCGAAAAGCCGGTAAAGATGGCTGATTCAACAACATTGGGATCGAGCGCTGCACAGCATTCGTCGACGTGAGGCAAGTCGGAGAAAAAGGGGGCCACATTTCTATTGCGGGTTGGATAGTGGCTAGACCGGCACTGACTGACTGACGTTAAAATCGAAATAGAAGTCTAAAAGGACTTTTTTCATTGCAGTTAGGGACTTAGCGACTATTACACTGAGTCGACGGCACGTCACCAAGGTCTTGCAACTGGCGAGACTCCGACGGCATCGCCTATGCTCTTCCCAGACTCGGTCTTCAGGTCCACATGGAACACTTGATCAAAAGTCGCATATCCTAAGAAACACTTCTTTCCCAATATGCAAGAGGCGTGCAACGAACATTCAACTGTTCGTTCAGTCCAGTGGCGTATGTATTTAATTTNTTTCCCAACACAGGTTTTCCTATCTTCGATATACGCTTTCGATGCATGTGCTCAAAGTGCAGATCGCACCCTTGATCTTTTTTCGTTCGTATAGCCTATTATGCCCCTACGATTCTGGCACCCTTGCCGGCTGTCTTACCCAATGCTGCTATTGCGGGGGCTTCTTGAGGTTCATCCCAATGAAGCCAATTCATGTCACTGTTTTGGTGTACGCTACCCACGAGTTGCTTGCCTGGCTCCGATGTGAAGCTTGTATAAATGTACGTGGCTCTTACATGTAGTTAGTCACGCTTATCCAGCGTGGGAAAACATGTAAGAACTCAAAAATCTTTCCCCCTGACCAGTATATTGAATTTGCCTTGCAGTATGACTTTATTCGTGAGGGACCAATTTGATGATGGTATGGTTCTTTCTACATATTTGGTAGTACCTATGACTTGAAAATACTCTGCGCTAACTCTGCGTTCCTCTCTTGAAGCGTAGGAGCAGGGCTCGTCCATCTTCATGCACTGAAGACTGCCACAATCCCAGGATTTAATTATTTCAGGCGGTTTTCTTCGCATCCATGGAGCCTGGACTTCGGAAAGAGATTTGGCCATTCCTGTTACGCATCTATCCATGGCAGTCTACTATGGAGCAAAGGGAAATCATTCGAAACGATCTGTTCCTAGAGTATCAGAATCTCCGCAAAAAGACGTAATGAGTGATTTGTGAACGTATTGCTTCCGTCTCCCACTCATAGCTTCTCTTTTGTACAGTCCGCTAAAACACTAGTTTTCTAATTTAAAGGGAAAAGAAGTCGGCTTCTTCTAAGCAGCATTGGAGTGCTGTCGAGAATACGATTCTGAAAGATGTTGTTCGAACCGATAGAAAGAATCCCTATTATTCGGGGGAAGGCAATCCCAATATTGAGACTATGAAGTAAGTAGTACCGATTCTGCTATTGCAATTATGCTTATTTTGCTTTTCAGCTGATATTAATGGATATCGTAAAAACGTTATTAATCCCTCTTTTCAAGGAACATCCTTTTGAATTACGCTACCGCATATCCGCATGTGAACTATATCCAAGGAATGTCTGACTTACTGGCACCTTTGTTGAGCACCATCAGGTAGAGTGACACGAAAAGTTGCGGGATTTGCGGTTTCCCTCCATATTGTCTCCTTTGATTGTATTGATAAATAGATAATGGGTCAGAATCTTTCAATGATAGCCCACGTTGCAGAGACGAGGCCGACACCTACTGGTGTTTCACAGGACTTATGCAACAAACAGTATTCTCATGTTCTCCCAAAGGAAATGAAGGACTCATGGAGATAAATCTGGTAAGCTTTCCTTATGTTATTTACTTGAATAACTTTTTGACTCACCAAAACCACTGAACTGTCGCTGGCACGGACCAACCACTCATTTTACTTCCCTTGCAATTTTAATCCCCTTGGACCCTTGCGTCCACTTTTTTCGTACCATAAGGTCCTGATAGTGCTTGTAAGTTGCTTAAAGTGGAAACAAGGTAAAGTTTAAGAGCCGCATTGTTCTGCTTCAGGTTCAAACAGTCAATGTGAAGGTTACTTCAAGCTAGTATTCTCGAATATGTATTGTTGCAGGAGTACCTCCGTGAACTACTGAAGCTACTACAGCCCACTTTTTACAATTATCTCGCAGCACAAAAAGGAGATGCTTTACAGTTAATGTTTGTACATAGATGGATCCTTTTAATTTTCAAGCGGGAGTTTCCTGAAGCCGATGCACTTCACATTTGGGAAGTAAGTGTTAGTCTTAGCTTCACAAGCGGCTGGTGATTGCCAAGCGCAATGGTACTGCTCTTAAACGCATCTGGGATTTCAGTTCCGTGTTTTCCGAGCGTTTTTCATGTCTCAATTGATATCCGATCCGGACCGGTCGCTTTTCTACCCTTCATCTTTCTCATTGCTCTACGGACCTCATTTTCTGTCCAGAGTGCGATAAGGCGATTATTGAACTATGGTAGCTGTTTAGAGGGAATAGAGTTGGTTCATTGAACTGATAGAACAAGGGCGGCTGCCCCTCAGACCCATCGATGGGGAGCTTGGAACAATGATCGTCCCTATCAATTATGCTGATGCGACAAAGTTCTATCGTTCAATCAGTCTCCCGAGGTCCCGCATCTCCTATCGCATTGGCTGCTTTCATAGTCCACCGGCCGGCGTGCCGGCGGANGCCGGCACGCCGGTACGCCGGCGGACTATGAAAGCAGCCATTGATTTTCGGCTTGATGCAATGTACAGGGTGGGCCAAAATTATGATTACACAGAAAATGAATGAAAAGCCAATATAACAAACTAATTCCGAAAAGGTATTTTTCACTAATCTTATGTCGAAATAGTACCTTGGTACTGAGTCTGTTGCTTTCTGCTTTCACCCAACCCCAGAGACGACGATGGACGGCGTCGACGATGGCATGCAGCTAAGGTCAGCGAGTGGATCCCTTCTTTCGGCAAAGCATTCTCGAAATTATCTCATTTCTTGTTTGAGCTTACAATTGCTTTTGTTTCCAATGTTGACCACACTGAGAAGTCCATGAGATCTGAATCAGGGCTCCTGAGTGAACTGATCGGAGGTTATAAAGTTGAGAAAGTCCTTTTACGAAATTTTTGGACGATTTCTGATCTGCAATCAAGAGCTTCACCTGACAATATGTCTAATTTGAATCACCGAAGTGTCCTACAGCGCACGGTGAGATCAAACAAACCTTCAAATCCACTTTCATCCCTTAATTTACAAACATATTCGGTTTTTTGCCTCGGCGGTGTGATGCTCGCAGAGGTCATCGCAGAAAGTCAGTGAGCCTAGCGCTGCATCACTTCCATTCCTTTCTGCTTCATACAAATCTTGGTGCTCTGCTTATTGAGCACCTTCTTCACCTTGAATATCTTTTTCGCTGAACACGATTTTCGTACGATTTTGTTGGATACCGCGGGGCAGCTTTTGAGAGCCAGCCTTTCTCTTCTCTTTACGCTGCCCACTCGGGAAATCACTTTATGAATCGTATAAGGGCTTTGTTGTGCAGATGCTGCTTCACAATGTTGAGCAGACAACTCCATGAGATATTCATTCATTCAGCCATTTTGGACTCAGAGTAAACTTCACTGCTAAACAGACCTTCACTCTGCTTTCTTAACAATAAATGTAACCGTAGGCCCCTTATGTTCATCCCTTCGATATGCAGTTAATCCCAACTCTTGAAAGCATCTTTTGGAAAGATATATTCGCTGCCATTCTACAGTGTCTGTAGATGTCCCGTGTAGGTCGTGGCACAGGAGTCGCAACTATGCGCGCGTAAAACCCTCGAGGCATTTTGGATACAAGTCACCGATCCAAAAATGAATCGTAGGGAAGAATGCCTCGCAATCACGCGGGAGCTGCGGAAAGTTGGCCTTCTCGCAACGACTTTGATTGAAGACCTACCCCAGCTGACACTAGTCGATTGGTATCAGCGGTTGTGGGTGGTTTCGAGGAATTTAAAAGCTACGGTAAGTGGTTCTCTTTTCATCACATGGGCGCTCTGGGGGTCTCGAACTTCAGTAGGGCAGTGGAGACGTTTGATCGGATAGTCACAAATTGAAACGGTCATTTCAGGCTCTGAAGAAGGCAACCCCGCCGAAATGTCAGCCTAATAAAGCTCATTTACAAACCTCGTGAAGGTTTCAAGAAAATAAACACAGTGATGAAAAAGTTGAAGCTTGAAGTCCTCGGTCCATTTCCAGTTCCAGTTTTTCCAGTTCTTCGGGGCACATCATTAACAGCGACGCTCGCTATAATTATAATCAGAAGACATTCCCTCCTACTGAAAGTGTTCAGGGAGGTGTGGATCGGCCATCATATTCAAAAACTGAATGAAAAGTAGACCTATGCATTTCTCATGTTTTGCTAATCATTTTGATACCTATTTTTTTCCAGAACGGACAAATTTGGTTATGCACCAAACTTAAGCGGGAGCGGCTTTTCAAAGTGAAAAATAGCAACTCTGAGCTAATCCCTAATGTCAGTGAATGATGTGCCTGTACTTCACAAGCAGCTCTTTTTGTAGTATGCAAATTGTACGTCTGAGTTCAAAAAGGAAAGCGATTTCATCGTCTAAATCCCGGCTTGCCTCATATTTTGACCTAGGTCGTAAGTTTTCCTGCTCTTTTAGGCAAGATTTTCGAGGTTCAGGGGAAAGCTACGCCTTTCATCGAAAGTATTCGTACTGGTCTGCTTGTGAACAATCACATATGTGAGAAATAGTTAGTTGCTGGGTCCTCGGGTTTCGTGAATAGTTCCCGATCTCGCACCAAAGAACAAACGAATGAATAACATTTTTTCATAGGAAGTAAGCATCTGAAAACCTACACTGTTAAATCTCATTCTTAAACAGCTACTCAGTGGAATGAAAATCACTTACCGAATTTCACTTTGGACTAGCACCTGTGGCACCAATTTTCTACCTTACTTCTTTACTCGGCCACCCAATTAGTTATGTGGCCCGAGCGGCCGAGGCAGCATATTGATTGATTGTTCGCTTGCTTTGATGTGTGCCATAATCGAACATTCTTATGAATTTGCACTTCTGATTGAATGTGTACAGCTTCTATATGCGTTTCAACCATCAACTGTTTCATTTCGTTTTCCCCTTGTACATTGCTGTGAGTCGGTTGACGCACCGTCCTTCTACAGAAGCTGGTTACAGCACCTTGAACAGATACCAGGTTACCAGGCATTGTTTCCCGACCTTAGTGGCTCCTACAGTAGTTACCGAAGGAGTTTCTTGGCACCTCGAATATAGCTCACCTACTGATGGTGCCGCAGTCATAAACTGATTTACAACCTACACATTCAAATGCAGCCGCTATCCTGTTTTATGAATGAGCATGAAAATGATGCAAATAATCAATATTGTAAGTTCTTGTTGCGTACACGACAACATTCAAACACTTCAAAAAATCTGTGTTATATTAAAAGTTGTAACTTGAAACTACATTTCTTCGTAAAATATTACATATACATGTTCTCCCAAGTTCAACCGGCCAATTGGCGCAGAGGGAGTGCTTTCGCTTCACGTCTGCACCCGACTCGGGGTTCGATGGAAATCGGATCCCCGTCGTGCACAACGTTTGCAAATGGCTAACAGATGTCGTTGCCCAACGATGTGCGCTTCTCTGTTCTAAGTTGGTCGGTTTTTAGTGGTAATGTCCCCCATTTCCAATGGGACTGGAGGGCAAAGTGTCTTGTACTTGATGTGGGTTTTCAACTCTGAAAGAGTACAGATGATACAATCGGTTGAAAAGCTGAAATAAAACTTCATAATTAAAGTGTACTCCTGATAGCATCACGCCTCTCATGCCAGTTACATATAAAGATGTGCGACATAGGGTGTGACCTAATGGAAGGATGGAGCAATAGCGAAGGCAAGCAGGGATCGATTAGGGTGGTTGAGTGAATGAGCAGTGTAGAAAATGGGTGGTGAAGTGTTGATTCGAAGTGAATTTTGGGAAATGATTTTCTCATTGCCAAGTAACATTTTCAAAGTGGAGTCAACTTATGTAAGTTTTCAACATTTCCCTTCAAGCAAATATATTGCGATCTAGTCTCGAGGGCATTGGAGTGATTTCAGAAGCTCAAATGAAGGAAGGGTTTCAGAACAATTAACTATTCCTTACAAACCATGAATGTGCTCCAAGAGGTCCGTTTGCGTTTCTTTGGTGTAGTGCGCAACATCCTTCTGAGCATCGTAAATGCCAATTGAACAAGCAAGAGAACTTACGTTCTCCGTCAAAATATGCCGCATCTGGATTTGGATGATGAAATCGCTTTTCTTCTTGAATTCAGACGTACAACTTGCAAACTACAGAAAAGAGCGGCTTGTGAGCTTGTGAAGTACAGGCACATCATTCACTGACACTAGGGTTCAGCTCAGAGTTACTATTTTTCTCTTTGAAAAGCCGCTCCCGCTTAAGTTTGGTGCATAACCAAATTCGCCCGTTTTGTAAAAAATAGGTATCAAAACGATCACTAAAACATCAGAAATGCAAAGTTCTACTTTTTGTTAAGTCTTTGAATATGATGGCCGCTCCACAATTCCCTGAACACTTTTAGTAGGAGGGAATGCCTTCTGGTTATAATTATAGCGAGCATCTCTGCTAATGACGTGCCCCCAAGAACTTTGAACTTTTGTTGGACCGAGGACTTCAAACTTCAACTTTTTCAGTTTTTCAGTAAACCATTGTATAGAGCTCGTCGAGCTGAGTTGAACTATGTAATATTATATTCGAAAAAGTCGAAACTAACCAAGTTATAGAGGAAAGACGGAAAAGACGTGAACCCGCGTCTTTTTCGCCTTTTTTCGGATAATAATTCGAATGTACTTGTAAATGCAAGCGATAATCTACTCACGGGGTAGAGAAGATTTAGATTATTTTTAAAATCTGACAAAAGTTTGGTATCACTAGAAAGAAAATAATGTAATCTTTCTCGCGAAATGGAAGAAACCGGTTGATATGATATAACTCAGAAAAAAGTTGGTATGAGCGTCAGCGCGCACTGTCATCACAACTTTAGCCCACCCTGTATTTCTCGCACTCTCATGATCTTCCTAGCTAGGGTTCGTACGGAACATCTCATGCTCAAGTGTAAGCTCAAGTCTGAATGAAGCCCAGAGATACCAATATTCTGGAGTGTAAGGTGGGGTGGTCAAAACGCACGGTTTTAACAGTAGGTTTGAAAAAATGCAGAAACAAATTTCAGTCATATATTGCCACAATCTAAAGAAAACGATTATTTTTTGGGAGTGGATCAATCAATGCGCACGATTCACAAAGTTGAAGAGTGGAGGGGTGTGCAGTGTAGGAAGTAGCGAGGCGGCGACCCTAACAAAAACGAACATTCAATACGACACATAAGTCTAACACTGAAATAAGTTATACAGCCAGAGCGTTACTGGACCTTTCGAGAATTTTGAGTAATTTCCGAAGCCTTTGATCAGTAGGAATGGAGATATTCAAACTACACGATCGCCCGAACTATAGCGATTACTTTCTATGGGAACGTCTCGAGTCCAAGGTTTTCGTCCTCAACACTACAGGATTGGAAAGTTTGGATATGCTCTTGCAATTTGTTGCAATATATGCCTAAAAACTGTTTCTCTGTGTGTGTTTTTTTCAATATTTAGGACCTTGCGGTTCTACAGCCTCACCTGTACATACATATTCGGATTGTTGATCCAGCTTCTCCTTATAAGTTATTCATTAAAAGTGTAGGACAACAAACGACAACGACAAAAATATTCTGCAGGCTTGCTGGGCGCAGTATCGTACAAATTTCTTCCATCTGTTTGTCTGTTGTGCTATCGTATCCATTTACGGTGATGACGTGATTGCGCAAAGATTACCGCACGACGAGATCCTCCTTTATTTTTCATCGTTGGCAATGCACATGGATGGAAGATTGGTCCTCAAAAAGGTAGGTTGTTTTGTCCAATGAATCATGCGGAAATAGGATATGGAGTTAACTCTCCAAATGACTCCGAAACATTCAGTAGTAGTCATGCGGAGCTAGGCGTAATTTAATATACCAGTTAGAATGCCGGATATATGGATCAGTATACATCGGAGAAGCAAGAAGGCAACTAGTGGAGCGATTAACCAACCCCCAGCTAATACTAAGCGCTGCAGCTGATGACATGCTTCGGAGGCATAAAATAGAGTAGCACAATAGCAACAATTTTGAAATAATATGCGCAACTTCAAGGCGGGAAACGAATTTCAGC
This sequence comes from Haemonchus placei, assembly GCA_900617895.1. Lineage (NCBI taxonomy): Eukaryota > Metazoa > Nematoda > Chromadorea > Rhabditida > Trichostrongylidae > Haemonchus > Haemonchus placei. Next base: position 25,428 of record UZAF01018799.1, read on the forward strand.
GAGAAAAGCATTAAAGGCGTTCTAATTTTCCTAACAAATCCCAAAATTGACATTAAAGATGAGGGTCCGTCCGTAACAAACGAATTTCCAACATACATACCGCACTGTGAGTTGTGATTAATAGCACTATAACGCGGTCTTCTTATCATGAGTACAAAGGAGGGAGCAGGAATTCTCATTCGCTACTGACCCCAACATGTGACAACAATGAACTACTTTGCTTGAGCGGTAGAACTTTGTTCAGTCGTATTTCGAATTATCAAATTTGAATTAGTCGTCACGTTTGCTAGTGGGGATAGGACCATTGCTGGATGACCTGCAAATCATTTCGAATTGGGAAGACCACGATTGCGTCAAAACGTTCGGCAGTTGGCTTGATGAATTGTTCCACCTAAAAGCCTCGTATGGCACAAAATCATCATTATCGCAAACATTTCGTGATATTTTCGCAGTGAGCCTCTCTTAAAGTTTTCCGCCGCTTAGCGATAAACTGCTTACGATTATGTGCTGTAAACAATTTGAGGCCCGTGGTCTCTTATACGACTTCTCACGTCGGGAAAAGATCCCCTGCTCTTTGGTTGGGTTGTGCACTGCTGAAGTCGAGCAATGGGATTCACATCGTGTAAAGAAACGATTTGAATGTAATAAGGTGAGCAATTTTGAATCATGCTACAAAGATGCGATAGCCATCAGTTTGTTTGTTTAGTCTCACGGAGATAGACCTTGCCACTTACATGCCTGAAATGGATATTTTGTGGCATCACGTTTTTATGTTTCCTAGTGATCTCTTGTCATTAGAGTTGTCTACGAATGATTTGTATGAAGGTTGACCAACAGCTGTTGTCTCTGACATTGTACCTTCCAAATTTTTTTTACGTACTTTATCAAGCGGTTACAAGATACAACAGTAGGTGCTCTTTGCCACTTATACAAAGACAATTCCCGAAGTGCCCATGGTAAGCTCAGATAGAGGCGTTTATAGGGAAGTGAAGCTTTGTATGGAATGATTGAAGTTTTCGATACTAAGTAGGGTGAGTGTGGTGGCCAAAATTTTTGCATGCGGAACTGTCAATCAGTAGGTCTGGTTTGATCGCCGCAGCAGAATCATTAAGATGAGAGATTCACCGCCCCCGAAGACCTCAAGTATGGTAGCTATATACGGTAATATAAATAGGTAGATGAACGTTTATTGTCCGTTGTAAAATTCATCGATGTCTGAAATGAATTTGGTGACAGTGATTAAGAAAAGTAAAAGGTATATTAATAGAGTACGTTGAAGCATGTATATTCACAGCTATAAGTGGAAAAATTGAAATCACGATGAATGGAAGGTAAGGAATAGTTCAGAAAAGGCTTAGTTTCCAGGAAAAACCGTAGTAAGAATGACTAGGATATTGTTGAGCGTAATCTAGTAAGCTTGACATGCCGCGTATAAAGAGATTATCTAAGCACCAGAATTTTGCATGTGAGTTTTTCGTAATACTTCTCCTATCGGATAAGCTTCTGTTCGTCTACTTCTTCTAACTGTGACAGATTCTCATATTCCCATGTTGCTCTGCAGTCTTCTGATATGGATTTGTAAGCAGATTTCTCTGAAATAGCTGATCCACCCTGGGCTGAGTAATTCGAGACTCTTATTTGCCGGTTCCTGAAATGGTCTTATACTTGCCGGTGTGTGCATTCAATGCAGTAGTCCAAGCACGAGTCAGTAGTTATTACTTCCACGCCTTATTTACTAAATAAATAGTTCATTGGTGTAGGGTGTTTGCAATCACTGACGATGCTACACGTAACGAAATTCCGAATGGACTTCAGCTGCCACTTTATACCCGTCACTTCCTTAGATTACGGATCTATTAATTAAATGAAAATTATTGAAACCTTGCCTGTCTGCTTCACTATCTCGAAATAATTTTCTTGACTTGCCATCGCTTCCATATATTTTCGTATTTTGCATTGTAGTTAGCGAAGATTGCCCACAACAAGTAACGATGTCCTGTAAAACATATAGAGTCATTACGCTGACGTAAGTCAAGGTGAAAACGCTTGGCATCCTGTCACCAACGTTTCAAGTACCAACCTCAGGTTCTCTAATTAGTTGCCTTCGAAGCCCCTCACGTAAACATTTGTATCAAATAAGAGCTACGACTGAGTTCGCTGGGCCCAAGTGCATAAGAAAAAGAGAAAAAGAGGAAGAGATAGACATCATGTCTCTCCTGTGAGAGGTAGTCCACCATTATGAGGATGGAAATTTTAATATTAGGAAAACTAACATTTGAAAAGGAGGAATAACAGACGGGTGAGAAAGGACGTTTTGTAATAACTCCACTTAATTTCAAAACAAACAATTTATAGAAGTATTCGATGACTGAAGCGGAAGTCACTCACCGGGTCTGATGTGACCTTTCCAAGCCTATATATAGACTCCCCAATTTCGCAGGAAAGCAGTACGTGCCGACATGACCTCCGAAATCGTTTCCCCCAGATTACGAACACCCAGAAATTCGATGAACAGTTCAGCACAATGAGAAAATTGGACAAATCAACGAACAATGACGCTAATGGGCTTTGCATAAAGGCGCTCTGTCCAACGATCTGAATAACAGTGTTTTATACATCGGCGAACGTTTATAAAAACTATCAGAAAGACCGACTGCAAATGGGTTTATATCATCGAGCATATTGAAAAATCACTAGTAAACCAGTGCGACTAGTGGAACTCTAAAATCTCCTGACTACTGTGAAATTCCCGGCATACGTTTCCCGCACAACCAAATATTATGAATGGAGTGGGAGGTTAACATGCCCGTGCCCATTTCTGTGTCTTTGCATTTTTTGCATAATATTTCGCCCTTACAGAGAAGATCCTGTCTAAACCTTCGTGCAGGTCGTTGGTTGATAAAATAGCTAAACTTACGTGTTCCAAAACATCAATCACAGTTGGCAGTATATCAGACACCAGGAATTTTGCGATCACAAGAACAAGCATTATGTTCGACTTGTGTTCTTTCCTGAATCAGCAGTCAAAATAGTTAACCCATTGACGACAATGCGGATTTCGACGTGACGCGCTCCTCCTTTCGCGCGCGACTGCCACCCACCGGTGGGAGGCACTGTCCCAGGAGAAAAATCTTTCACCGGCTTACTGTATTTAGCAATTGGTAAGAAACAAGAAGGTATGGTGGCACACAAAATTTGGTGCCAATGTTCCGTGAGCCAGTCATAGTGGCAACCACCGGTGGGTGCCATTGTCGTCAGAGGGTTAATTCTATGGAAGAGACGAACTTACGTGTTCGAGACTTACTTCGTAGCTAAACCTTTTCGGTTCCGTGAATCCACGTCGGCACTTGGGGCACACATTGAGTGCCTCTTTGTGACTGCCGCTCGTAATGCCAAAGAAATTCGAAGAGTGAAAGCCGATAAAAGCAGACACGGGCAAAGTGTAACAAATAACATAGCGAGTAAAACATGGTAGACGGTCCAGTAGACTCCATTCTGGAACAGGATTTTGAGAACTTAACCTGCTATAAGCAGTACTTTAGTGTGTCTGTGCTGTTTGCTTGTCAACTGGCCCGAATGAAGGAGAGGGAGCAAAATCACGCAATGAAGGAGTTATTCCGAGGGAGTGACTAGTAATGGTAAATCCCGATCGCTATGTGTGACGGACCCAAAATATCATACGATAACGAAGAGGTCGAGGGTGACGAATTAATTGCAAGTCTGTTGTCCTATCTTAGCTGAGGAAAACAGATTTGAAGTTTTTAAAATATTCTTCAGCCCCACTAATCTTAGCAGTTGCACTACATTTGCCTGACTCTATCTATGAAGTAATCTAATGACTTATTGTGGCGGATCTTTCATTTTCTGTGTTGTTCAATCTATGAGTCGTAAGAAACGTCGCGATCATGGCCACCCTTTTTCCATGAGCCCTTGTACCACCTAGCTCATCGGACCACCACGCTCTACCTGCGCCCCGTACCGTACAGATGGGCGGACCACTCCCGAGGACCAAGCGGCTCCCGGCTGGAGAAGGTCCCTGCCAGCTAGGATCTTCGCGACGGGGATCCCTGCTCCCGACACAGGGACAAGCTCTATG